>JAJPUD010028064.1:0-14991 GCA_023553655.1 Myrmecobius fasciatus
AGAGAGAGAGAGAGAGAGAGAGAGAGAGAGAGAGAGAGAGAGAGAGAAAGAGAGAGAATACAACAGACATTTCTCAGCCTGCTAATTTCCTACAATTCAGTTTTCCAGCATCTGAAACAAGCTGGTTCCTCTTAGTCCAACCTCCACCCCCAGCCTCTCTGCTTCTTTGTGCAGCTGGTGGTGGGCTGGGAGAGGTTGGGTGGGGTGAAGGAGCAGCTCTAAAAACTCACATTTCTTCATTTGATTTATAAATGTACAAAGAGCTACTGAAATGTATATGAATCTGGAGAGCCCAAGATGAAGCGCAAAATCCCAGGAGCTCCTATAGCCTAGATCCATTCAGCCTGACAAAGTAGTGGGAGGACCCTTTGCGGAGAGGGGTGGACCACTGTGGGTGAGGAAGGAAATTGAGACAGGTCTGGAATAGGTCATTGGGTTACACTGGGACAGAGATAAGAAGTCTGAAAGTTGGTTATAAAAATGGGATTTAAGGGATTTAGCTAGAAACAGGCTCTCTTTGATCCCCAAACTAACATTATTGTGGCCTGAGGGAAGTAGCTGGAGAGCTGGCATCTCAGCTGGGGAGCTGTGCTTCCAATGGCCTGAGGACCAAATAAAAGTGCTCGTGATGCAGGTTAGCCATAGGTCTAAATAGCCCCAGGGAGACCTAGGTTCGGGCACTGCCTAAAGAGTCTCCTAGTTGAGGCTATAAAACATTCTTGCTATTTGTTCACCTGAACTCAGAATGCTTACTGAATTGACCTCTGTCCCTGGCTCCCATGTTCATCATAGGAACAATAAAGAGCCAGCATCAAGGACCAGGCCATAGAGCAAGGATATCTCAGTCCCTGGTGGAAAATTTTGCAGGAAGCAAGGATGTGGAATTAAATTGTCTGGGTGTCACCACACTGGAGTTCTCAACTAACTGAGGTTTCTATGCTAGCAGGGCAGGGGTATGAGCAGAGTGAGCTGCACACAGCTAGCTACTGCAGGGCCTGGCCTCTCCTGCCTAGGGACTTCCAGAAGAACACTGGCACAGACTTCTGCACATCCCTCTTGGAGCTGTGGCCTATGCCTTCTGTAATTGATTCTTCCTGGGGTTGCTCCTGACATTCCCTTGCTGGTTCTCTGGGATATTAGCTGGTTCTGACCTCACTGGCAAGGCCCTAGCTGAAAGAGTCTATAAAGATTTAATTAGGAACTAGCCAAGGGCAACCACCTTTTGTTCCAACTGTTCTTCCCCACTCCCACCCAGAGAGAGAGGAAGAGATTAGCCTAATGAGAACTCCCCAGCAGGAGTTCTGCAGAGGAGGGCTCCTGTGCTGTCTAGGGGGAGGGGAACCTCACTGGCTCACACCTGGTTTAGGATCTAGACACTATAGACAATCCACAATCACAAGGGTGATGAGAGGTCTAGCCACAGTCCGTGTTAAGTGAGAAGAAGATATCTGCCCCGTGGCAGCTTCCTCAAGCACAGGAACTTTAAAAGCAATGCATCAAAGATTTGGTGATCCCTAACTGGAAGAGAAGAAAGAACATCATTTTGCAGAAGGGTTCTGACTTGTCCAAGGTGAGCCAGCCAGCAGAGCTGTGAGTCCAGGCCAGGTATTCCAGTTCCAAATCCAGGCCTCTTCTCAGCATATTGTGTTGCACATAATAGAAGGATTGATTCATTTAACAAATATTATATTGACTACTATGTTCAGGGTACCTTGATAGGCACTTTCCTTAGGAGTATGAGAAAAGTAGGCAGACCAGTTGTTTCATCTCATTGCATCTGTATTTAGGTTTCCTAGCTAAGAATTATAGGATCATAGATTTAGAGTAGGATGAAAGGTCCCTAAGAGCTCTTCTAGCCAACCCCCTTAACAACATATCAATCTCCCCAGCCCCAATGGAGTTCGAACACCTACAATACTAGATCTGATACCCAAACAGCAATTCTTCTTGAGGGTTTTAAAATTGTATTTTCCCTTCTGTATTTTTTCCCATACCCCATACTCTAGAAAATGATTGCCAACTGCTCCCTGATAGGTACAGAACATTATGCCCTAGGGTGAAAACAGAGTGGGGTTATCAGTTGGCCTGGTGCAAAAGAGGCAAAAGAGGAGGGAGAATGACTCCCCTAAAACCTAAGACTTATCTGGGAATAGAGGCAAAATGAAACTCAGAGGCTATAGTTCCAACCCAAATTAAAGACCCACCACCCCCTTTAGTCTCTAGGATTCTGAGAACCTATAAGGTTTTTTTTTTCCCTTTTTAAAAATTTCTGGTTGTATTTGGAATTGACTGGTTTTCTGGGCATCAGGCCCAGCTCAGTTTAATTTTTGTTTATTTTCATGCACAGATTCTCTTCTGTTTGGGGAAGAGCTTTGTGTAAATTATTATTATTTATATGATAAAGAATAAATCACACCAAATAAAAAACCCCACAATCTCTTTTTTTCCTCAACAGAATTACTAAATTAGAGGCTGAAAAGAACAGTCGATTCACTGGGGTTGAGTTTCAGAAAGCCATTGGACACAGTGTGTTAGGAAATTTAGTGGCAAATCATATACATTGTCCTGGATGCAGTGCTCCACAAGGAGCTTCCTAGAAATAAACTGGGGTGAGGCTAGTGCTGATCACCCTCTCTCCCCCTCACCTGGGGAAGTCAGGACCAAGGCACTTGTGACATTTATGGGGTACACCAAAGAGAGAGGGAGAGAAAGGGAAAAGTGAGAAGTTTGAACAATGGCCAGAAATCCAATCAAGTGAGCTGAATAGAAGGGTGGGGGAAGAAGGGGCAGGAGCCACTGGAATATTGACATTATTACATCAGGGAAAATCAGCCAATCATGGTTTTCTGCATCTATTACATTTACATGTCGTGAACTTATTGGTTGAAACACAAAGAGTCAGGAGGAAGTGAAACTAATGGGTGGGGGCCAGGCCAAGTATTCTCGGCTCTAGTCCTCCCCACCCTCCCACCCCCTGGGGGGAGAAAGCTGATTCACTGGGGGGTATCTCCCCATGGAGGGGAATGTGTGTGTGTGTGTGTGCTGCCTGAAGCGCTGATTCCTGACCTTAGTGATGAGAGCTTGCTTAGTCTGACAGCGGCAATTCATTGCTTTTTATACTTTTGGGTTCTACAGGTTTTCATGAGCAAGGATTAATGCAGATATATCCTTTCTGGCTATAATGCTGCCTCTATGATCATTCTGATCTTTGCAAGTTCCCACGGATTTCTAATCCTTACTGGTCTTCAGTTGCGCATTCCTTCCCCCCTTTCCTCCTCCTAGCCTCCCCAAGGACACTGTCCTCAGGATTCATTTAGCTCAGTGGAGAAGTTGATATGGGAATTGGCAGTGGGTAATGGGTAGTCATGGGTGGTGGTAGGGGGAGATCCCTGAAAAGCCTGGGCCTCCTACCACATGGATCGATTTCTCTGTAGTTTGTTTCCTACCATGCCCTATTTTAAATTCCACTCTCATCTTTGATTAACCAACTGCTGACCTCAGAAACGTCTGCTTGTCCTGTACATCAGTCCATAGACAATCCCCTCTTAGGTAGCACTTAACACCATAACCAATCAGCTTACACTATGCAAATATTGGGGGAAGGGAGGGTATTGATTAGCTAGATTGCCTTTGAAGACATAAAACTGAAGAACTGGTCAATGGCCTCCGCCGCCGCCGCCGCCGCCGCCGCCGCCGCCCCTGCTGCTGCGAAACAGAGCCACATTTCTAAGAAAGAATTATTTTATGAGGCTGCCCCCGAAATGTAACGGACTTCCCAACTCCCTTATTCTCTCCCTGTGCAGTTGATGCATTTGGGGGCTCTGGCAACTTCTTTGGATCCATTATCTAGAAGCATCCTCCCTGCAGACTCTACCGCGAGTCTCTGATCCTTTGTCCAGTCTGCTCTCAGGGGTCCCTGTGTGTATGTATATGTGGGTTTCTCTGTTAATATGCACAAACATGCATGTGCATGTCACACATTTGTGTGATGTGTCCTTTTGTCTTGATGTGTATATGTTGATCAAGGGGAATTTCCTGAGGGAGCCACCCATTGCTAGTAAAGTCAGTTGTGGGGACATGCAAGTTCGGATGGATGCACTGCTTTACCCTCAAGAAGCTTATAGTCAAACGGAGGAAAAGGCTCATACACCTGAAATTTGAGAACAATTCCAAGAAAACCTCTAAAACCCTGGGGAGAGTGTGATTACACAGGAGAGAGGCTAGTCCTGGGGATTCAAAGGAGACAATTCTAAATCTGCACCTGAAAAGATGGGTAGGACTCCCGAGGGCAAGGAGCCACCCCTCCAGGCTGCTGGAGGCAGCAGGAAGCAGAAACTTTGGGTAGAGGGATTGCTAGGGCTGGGAGGGAAGAGTCTAGAATAAGGAGGGGGAACTTGGAGTAGCAGATGTCTTCGAATTTCCTCTTTGGTAAAATGGGGGGCTGTCTTATTACTCTGGGAGAGAATGCTAGCTGTTACCCCTCCCCCACCTACCGACACTTCTCAAGAAGATGGGGGGGAGGGGAAGAAGAGGGGGAAGGGAAGCTTCTTGTTGGAGGAACCAGTGAGCTTCCAGAGCCAGAGCAATTGTGCATATTTTAGGCTGAGAGTTTGCAGACAATGGATCTCTCTGGGGCCTGGACGGGAAGGAAACTGAAATTCGCGACCATTCTGTGAATTCCCTTGCTCTTTGTGTGTTGTGAGCCTTGGAACAATGCTATTTGCTCTGCATATCCACTGAGGGTGGGGGTGGCTCAGTCTTTCCCAAGTGTGTGCAGGAGTAGGAGGGGAAGGGGAGGGGGAAGGGGGAAGGGTAGTGGAGCTCAGGAGACACCTGGGAAGGAATCCGGCTAGGGTAGACTTTTAAGAACTCTAGGATTTTAGAGTTAGAGATTATGTTTAATTCATCTTCCCTCATTTTATGGATTAGGAAACTGAGGCACAGAATTTGCCAAGATCCTACAGTAGCTGGGATTTGAACCAAAGTTAAATCCAATACCCTTTCCCACCACATCAAGATGGACCCCTGTCAGCCCTACCTGCTCGTGTGAGCCAAGCCTAGAAAGAGACACGGGAGAATGAGGAGAGGTGGGGCAGGGCATGTACTTCCCAGGTACATCAGATAGGAACCATCTGTCCTTCTGGCTTCTCTCTAAAGTGCTCAACCTCAAAAATAAGGGTCTAGTAGAGCTGGCTACTGTCTCCTCATCATTCGTGTCCCATTTTTACTGACCCAAAAATCAACTTGCCATGGGTCAGCAACCTATTTTGACCAAGAAGATTGAATAGAGTAGTGGTGGGGAAGCAATTTTGAAAAGCATAAAGAGCATTCCTCCCCACCCCCACCCCCATCATCTGCTTTTTCTAGTTTCTCCTTAACTCCCAGACAAAACGGGAAAAGCTACTAGGAGCAAAGGGTCCTCCAGCTCTGAGGATCTTGCCTTTACTCAGGCCTACCCGACCATCCCACCGCCCCTTATTCCACCTTTCTTTTCCTCCTTCCATGTTTCCCTGTTCCCCTTACAATGTTACTCTTCCATATCCCTAATCCTCCCTACCTCTTCTCTCCTTACAAACCTGACTGCCAGAGAAAGAGAAAACTTTTCAAAGTTGCAAAACATGACTGATACTTTTAAAATAAGATAAAATCTGTCTCTAGGACTTGGCCAAAATCCATTGTTTGTATTTCATTGTTCAGGCCACTGCAGCCCTCCTACAGTAGGTATAATGGAAAGGGCCCAGGACTCTGAGCTAGTTTGGCTTCCTAGCTCAGTCTGGACTGGCTGCATGGCCTTAGGGCCATCCCTTCAATTGTCTGGCTTCGGTTTCCTCATCTATAAAATGGGAATAATAATCATCCTATCTCCCTCCGAGCTTTTATGAGGAGGCTTTTATAAGCCTGCCTTTCTCTTCCCTCTTCCCTTTACTATCCTTTCTAACTCGGCCAGCTTGCAGGTTGGGGACTTCTAGGTCAGCCAGCTCAGAAACACCTCCAGGTTGATGCTTCTGGAATTCCCAGGGTTTGGGAACAATTCCTAAAATTAGGATATGGAGGTGTTGGTGTTGGTGGGGGGTGGATGGAAATGAGGGGGGTAGGGGGACTGTTTAGAACATACAAGCTGGGGATAGGTGAGGTAAACTGTATCCAGATGTAAACTCTCTCTTTCTCACTGTCTCTATATTTGTATACAAGGTGTCCCAAAAGTCTGAGTTAAATGTATGTGTGTGTGTATATCTTTCTGACTCCGGGTCTAATGCTCCATCCACTGGGCCACCTAATTGGACACTCAGAGTTAAGGAGCAGGAGTTCAAGGAGAGTGAGTTAGGCAAGGAGATCAAGAAGGCCTCCTGTTCTCTGAGCCTGCCCTGTAGTCAATGCAGTGTCTGAATAATTCTCCTGATACTTTGAGTCATAGTCCCGGGAACAGCCCTTCCCCATCTTTCTCCTGCTTCAGATTTGTTTACCTTAGCCTGTACTAAGTTGATCTTGTTTCCCCATAGTCCAGGCTCCTTCTCTCTTCACCTTTTTCCTTGCTTCTCTATCTGTTATGGAGCTGGGTTAATCACCTATTCTCTGCTGTTCCACTGATTCTCTTTTCCCTTTCCTTGATTTCTGGGCCATCTAGCATCCTAAAGGGAAGATCTCTGTGTATTCAATCATTTTTTACCAGATTCTGGTTAGGAATTAATAATGCAAATCCATTCTCATCTCCTCTCTCTACTTTCTGCCACTTCAGCTTGTACAACTCCTACAACTACCCAGTTATTAATATCCACCACACACATATACTTTGTTTCAAGTCACCTTTTAGGCAGCCTCTGCCCCTCTGCATTAAATCATGTTCCCTTTCCTCATTAGCCCTGGTTTCAAATTGGCTCCTGTATCCTGAATTCTCTTTTTATTTAGATTATTCCATCCTTTTAAAAAAAATAGTATTTTATTTTTTTCCAAATACATGTAAAGATAATTTTCAAGATTCATTTTTGTAAAATTTTGTGTTCTAAATTTTTTTTCCTCCCTCCCTTACTTTCCCCCCTCCTTAAGATACCTTCCAACCTGATATAGGTTAAATATGTGCAATCCTTTTAAACATTTTAAATATTTCCATATTTATCATATGGTGCAAGAAAAATCAGATCAAAAGTACTCCATTTTTCATCCCCTCTTCAGTTTGTATGTACTCTTGGTTTCTCTTGATCTCTGTCCCCAGCCATCCCTGTTCTCACTCCCCTCTTTCTGGACTGGAAGGGAAATCCTGTATCTGTTCTATTCTTTGTTGCCACGCTGAAGCTTGTCAGAATTAAAAATTTGTCATATATTACAAGAAAGAAAAGATAAGTGTCAGAATAATATTGATGATAAGTAATTATCCCTTCTCACACCTGCTAGGTGTTGGGCATTCTGCTAAATGCTTTACTAACTCATTTGATCCCCATTACTATACTAGGGGGCAGGTGCTTTCTTTTTTTTTTTTTTCTTAGTTTGCAATTGAGGCAGATGAAGGTTAAGTGACTTGCCTAAGCTCACATAGGTAGTAAGAGTCCTAGGCTGGATTTGAACTAAGATTTTTCAGCATGATTTCTACTGTGCCACCTAGCTGTCATATAGGATTATAACATTTAGAGTTAGGAGAGACCTTAGAGAGTCCAACCCCCTTAATTTATAGGTGAGGAAACTAAATAGACCCTTGAGAAAAGTCACCTAGAAGTCCATTTCAGAGCTTAAAAACAAAACAAAACAGTTTTTACTTCAAATTCAAGATTCTTTGCATACATCAAGTAAGGATTCAGAAAGTAAGAAAAGATTGGAATAACCCTTATGTTTGTCTTTTGGGCTGATAGATGAAGGGGGGGAGGAGGGCAGAAATGGGACAGGCCACATAGTATATGCCCTACTCTTATGCATTATAAAATGCATTGGTTTTGTGTGTGTGTATTGGTACAGCCAATAGTTGTGTATGAGACTGAAAGGGAAGGGATGCATTGAGCACTGGGTGGAGCAGTCTTGGATGGGGTTGTCATGGGAACAGCAGCCTTTCTGGAGCCTTGGCTTTGAGCCTGAGTGGGGGAAAGGATATGTGGATACATAGTTATTGGTCTTTCCGGGGGGGGGGGGAAGTAGTGGTGATAAGAGTGAGTTGTTCTAATGCAAGCTCTGGGGACTTAAGCTACAAGACTCAAGATCAAAAACCAACCTAAGAAGAGGAAGCTAATGTGTTTCCAGGCAGAGACAGCTCCTGCCTCCCATTCTCTCCTCTCTCCCCTTTATTATCCTTTCTAAAGGATGCATCTTGGGGACCTCTAGGTCTTCTTGAATGTGAAGTTGTAGGAAGTGGTCAGCTGGCTCAGAAACACCTCCAGAACAAGGAGGTGGTGGCTGGGGTGGTTAGAGAAGGTGGGAGGTGAGGGGGCTGGATTAGAGCATCAGAGCTGGGGTAGGAGAGGTAAACTGTAGCCAGATGTAAGCATCCCGGGGCTTTGACTTCATTTCTACTTGGGAAAAGACTTGGGGGAAGAGAAGGGCAGGGGCAGTATGGGCAGGTGCTGCCTCCACTTTTTGATGGAATGGATGTATGGCCTCCACACTCCTTGGACACAAGACAGCATTGCTGGCCACCAGGGGGGGGCAGTGGGCCAGCATTAGCCAGGACACAGCCCATCAGTTTCTATGTATGGAGATAGGCAGATAGTTTTTTCTTCTTCATGTTTCGTAGTTAAGGGTGGGTGTACTCTATAAGGATAGATTGTTGAGGCAGATTGCCAAAGGAGATGGGCAGATTCATAGGACAATTCAGCTAAGCTGGGCTCCAACTAAAAACATGGGGGCCTTAGGAGTCAGTGGGTCACCCTATATCCTGAGGCTGATTCAGCCACCATGGTATCTATCTCCATTTCAGACTAGTTGGGGGCAAGACAACATCACTAAACACCCTCCACCCCAAGGTGCACTTAGAGCCCAATCCAGTTTTGAATCTTCTCTCATATATACAAGCAAAGAGCTTGGGGGGCATTCTCAGAGTCATTGCCCCTGTGGCCCTGTTATGATATAAGAATATATAGATAAAGATAAACCCTATACTGAAGCAATGTGTCCAAGCTGGTTCCCCCAATGAAAAAAAGATTAACTGACTGGTATATCTTATAACAGTGTGCTTTGTCCATATCACTTGAACTCCACCTATCTTTTTCCCCCTTTTCTCAATTTCAGTCCTTTCCTTCCCTTCTACATTCTAGTCCTTTAACATTTTTTCCTCTTTTCTATTTCATTGTTTTTTAATCCTTTATGTCCTCTTTCCCCCATCCCGGCATCTGTCTTGATCTTTATCCTCATTTACTTTTTGCCTTATTCTTCCTGTTTCCCTGTGATTTTTCATACTTCTTGCACTTTATCCTTTCAATCTACCACCCCCTTTCCACCAAAAAAAAAAAAAAGTCACTCAGGCTGCAGTGGGGCTGTCAGGTTGGATAGAGCCCTGTGGCTGCACGAGGCTTTGGAGACTGAGATGCCGGGTGCACACAGTGCTGCCTGCCCACTGATTGGCTGAAAATGCTGTTTCCATGGTGATCTCAGGCAAAACCCAAGCCCCCCCTCCCCTTTCTGCCCCCCCATAGGTCCTATTCAGCCACTGGAGCAGCGACAGGCAGGTTAATAAAACAGGAGCCGCGTGAGGAACTGGGCTCTGTGCCGAGGTCCCAGCGTGGTAGCTGGCCTGAGGGAGGGAGGGAGAGTTGGAGTTTGCTGCCCAGGTCAACCCCTTCCCCCACAAAATTTCACCCTTGGGATTCTATATAGGCAAATCTATCCCTACTAAATTGAGTGATGTTTGGTGTCAGAACTTAATGCTCAGAGCCCAATTCTCTGCATTGGTCTCAGCAAACAGAATCCCTATCCCCAATGTTTGGCTGAATAGGCCCCAAACCTAGAATGAGGCCAAAAGACTAGATATTATACCCAAAAGTTATGAAGGGGGATAGAAGGAAGTGATTAGATATGGATTAGACATGGAGTTGGGGATGAAAATAGAGATTCATGCAATGAATATTGAGAACTTCTCTAGGTAAGGTCCTCTTCTAAGAACTGTGGGAGATATAAAGATGAATAAGATATGGCCCCAAAGATGAACATAGAATGGAGATAAAAAATGGAGTGGGGAGGCAGATGGAGATGGAGCTAGGAGTAGAAATGGAATTAGCCATAGAAATGCAGGTGGAAAAAGATGGGGCATGAATATGGGAGCAGAGAGAGAAAGACAAAGATAAGAGTGGGGACAAAGATGAAAATGGAGGTGAGGGTGGAGATAGAGTAGTTTGAGAACTAAAGTTAAAAAAAATGAAGATGGGGTGGGGTGGACTTTGAAATTGAAGTAGAGGGAGAAATGGCGCTGAGATGGGATGAAGATGATATATTTAATATGGGGTTTGAAATGAGGTGAATTAGGTATAAAAATGAAGAAGGTACAATAGAAATGAAGATGAAAATAGGGATAAAGATGAAAAATAGGTAAGATGGGGATGGAGAACAGAGATGGAGATGGAGTGAGAAGAAGACAGTGTGGAAATGGATTAGGACCTACTCATAAGAAAGTGACTGTGAAGGCTTCAAGGGCTAGATTATCAGCAAAGCTAACAGGCCTGGGATCACTTTTGTATTTCTGGAAAGAGAGAGGGGATAATAATGTCCATTAGGAATGTGAAATAATTCTTTATTTTTCATCTACCAGAGGGATGATGACTCCTTTGGTCCTGTTATGATTCAAGAAGCAATGAAATGAATTTCTATCCACACCAGAGCATTAATTAAGCACATGGTTTGAGCACAACTCAAACACAGGTCATGAATTGCTTTCAGTTGTTTCACTTGGGGAAGGAGTAAAACTGAGGACCCGAGAGTACTCAGATGAAAGATGGGAGAAGTTTCTGTAGAGAAAGATAACATGATTTTTATGTTTCAGAGATCATTATTCCTGAACATCTCCAGCAACTATCCAGTGGCCCATAATCTAGAGAAGTTGGGGATTAGTTTTATTGTACTCCAGGATATTTCCAACCCTAACCTCAGGTTGATTGATCAAATCTCATTGATATTGGGAGGCTTTTTGGGGGCAGGGGATGGTGGTGAGATTGCAGGTCAGAAGAACTGATCCATACAAAGCCTATAATTCTGGACTAGGAACAAAAATTCCTAGGTTCTATTTCTGTAATGTAGGACTGCCTCACTCTCTTTTTTCTCCCTTAATTTATTAAAAAATTTTATATTATTTTATTTTTTCCAAATACATGCAAAGATAGTTTTCAACATTCACCTTTGTAAAACCTCATGTTCCAAATTTTTCTCCCTTTCTCCCCCTACCCAAGACAGCAAGCAATCCGACATAGATTAAATATGTGTGATTCTTCTAAACATATTTCCATATTCCTCATGCTGTGCAAGAAAAATCAGACAAAAAGTGAAAAAACAAAACAAAACAAAACAAAAAAACCCTCTCTTTTTGCCTCAGTTTCTTCTCTTGGATGAGATTCCAGATTTGCTGCTGATCTGATTGCAATTTGTTCCCTATTTTCCTTATTGGAAGATTGGGACAAAGTTTGGGGAGGAGCTCCAAACTGATAGCTAAAAGTCCCAAGGAGAATTTATCATCATGCTTTTTCCTCTTTACCTTTAACCTGGCTCTCCAACTCCCATTCTGATTGGTGAGAATTTTCCCCAACTAGTCTGCTCTAGATCCCTCACACTTTGTTTTCTTCTTCATATCATCCTCATCATACTTTTTGCCTCCATCCCATCCAATTTTCATATCTAGCTCTGAGAACAGTAACCAAATCCACCTGGAAAGTACATATCAATCAGTGGCTCTATACCTCTGTTTAGCATCTCAATATATATTACCTCTCTTTGGCCACCCCTCTGTTTTTAGTGAATATATGTATTCTCTTTGTTTATGCAAGCTTCTTAAAAATAATTTTTTGTATCCCCAATACTTAGCATAGTACCAGCCACATAGTCAGTGCTAGATAAATCTCTCTCTTTTTTTAAAATTCATTCATTTATTCATTTATACTACCCCTGTGTTTCAACTTCTTCATCTGTAAATGGTTGTGATTCCTTGTTCTTCTGGTGGAATGGGAATGACCAATTTGGAAGGAGGAAGTCCCTCTTTAACAAATATCCTATTTATATTTATATATCTGGGTTTTGTTATTCCATCTTTTGGAAGAGATGCCACAAGGAAGTGGAAGTTCAACTATAGTTGTAGCTAAGAAATGGTGAATGACCATCAGGGATATGTTTAAATCATTTAGAAATGGACAAAATGAAGTCAGGGTACAAAAAGAGGAGGGGGACATTACTTGCCTATCTTGAGTCTTTGTCCTAATCATCCCATTTTGTTGCTGTTTACTTGTTTCAGTTGCATTCAACTCTTTGAGACTCTCTTTAGGGTTTTCTTGGCAAAGATACTGGAGTGGTTTGCTATTTCCTTCTACAGCTCATTTTACAAATGAACTGGAGCAAACAGGGTTAAGTGGCCTGCCCAGGGTCACACAATTAAGTATCTGAGGCTGAATTTGAACTCAGGCTTCTTTACTTCAGGCCTGGAATTCTCTCACAATGCTTGCTATCTAGCTTCCTTCCTTTCCATTTTAAGATCCTAATGTTTAGACCTGAAAGAGATCTTAGAGATTCGAGGAAATTTAATACAATTTCTTCAGTTTACAGAGGAGGAATCTGAAATTCAAAGAAATTTGTTGTTTTGTTTTGTTTTGTTTTGGTTTTTTGTCCAAAATCAAACAAGTAGGAAATGATAGTCAAGAACTGATCTCTCAAATCTCCTGATTCTATATACCCATGTTTCCCCCACATGCTTTTTCTTTATTATTGTTCAGCTTGTTTCATTCCATCTCCTCCTATTCCATGCAATCATCTTGTCCTTCCTCATTCTTCTTCGTCCCTGCCTATCCTCTTCCTCTATCCCTATGCATCCTCTATGGACACTTTCCTTCCTCCTGAGCCCTACTCAGTACTATACTAAACTGCTGAAAGGGGCCAAAGACTGGAAGCAGCAGAACAAGGGCCATTCAGCCTCTAAGCTTGAATGGCCTCCTCCCTACCCCCTCTCACACACAGAGAGTTAAGGGAACCATTTCTCTCCCAGAATCCCTGTGAACAGGTCCTGGTTTTAGGGGCTAAGGCCCAAGCAGCTCCGAGCCCAGGCCTGGCTGGGAGGGCAGAAGCAGCTGCAGCAACTGAGTACTCGATAAACCATTAATTCTTAATAAACGACAGGCTGTGCATTATTTAACAATAACGATACTTTCTGTTCCATTATAGATTAAAACACCGGCCTCTTCTTATTAATCCTGCATTTCAAAAGCTTGTAAATCCAGCTCGGCCAGAGAAGATAAAAGCCAGCTCATCCTCATCCCTGGGATTGACACACTCACTCTGACACTCACAGTCATTCAATGATTGTGTGTGTGCACACACGTGTATGTCCAGGGTATCAGGTCACTCTCTGTCACATGTAACTACAAAAACTCATGCATGAGATATTCATAGGCATGTAGCACTAGATTATTCTGCCTTCCCCTTCTCTCACTTCTTTTTTCCTCTCCTCTCCCTTCCCTACCCTACCTCATTTTCTCTCATATCATCCTGATTCAATTTCCCTACTCCCTCCATCGCAGCCTTCACCCTGACACCAGTTACTCAAAAATAGACATAACTGAGAGTTAGGAACCTTAATTTTATATCAGCTTAACCTTTCTTATGCCCCTCAATTTTCTGTCTAATTCCAGAAACCCTGGTTTAAGGGTTAGGGATGTGATAGTGTTTAAAAAAGGGAAGAAGGAAGACAGAATTCAGGAAAGAATTCAATTTCATTCCATTCAGAAAGCATTTATCCAATGCCTGCTATGTTCTAGGTACTGTAATGGACATTAAGGATAGGACAATCAAAAAGAAAAAAAAAAGAAAAAGAAAAAGTTACTGTTCTCATGTAGATTATATTTTACTGGGGGGGGGAATTAAAATAGAGATGAGTAGATACATATAAATACAAGATAAGGGAGAAAATTAGGAGTGGCATTGGAGCAAAATCTTGAAAGAAACTGATGTGGAGAATATTCCAAGCATAAGAGACAGCCTGGAAATGCAAATGTTCTGTTAAGGGAACTGCAAATAGTCCAGTGTAGCTGGAATGAAAAGTGTTTGAAAGAGAAAGAAATATAAAATCAGCATGGAAAGATATACTAGAACCAGATAGTAGTAGAGGGCTTTAAAGGCCAAACAGTGGTGTCAGCATTCTATCCTAGAGGCAATAGGGAATCACTAAAGCTTATTAATCAGGATAGCGACACAGTAGAATTCTTGCTTTAGGAATATCCTATCCCTTGTTCTTTGGCATCTGTGTGGAAGCTAGATTGAAGAGGAAAGAAAGAGACTGGGGGCAGGGTGATTATTGGAATTAGTTTGGAGATTTTGGAACAATCTAGGTAATAATGAAGATGGTGTAAGATGATGAGTACTTTTATAAAATACCTGGTTCTCTCTCTCTCTCTCTCTCTCTCTCTCTCTCTCTCTCTCTCTCTCTCTCTCTCTCTCTCTGTCTCTCTTTCTCTCTCTCTTCCTCCCTCCCTCGCTCTCTCCCTTCTGGACTAGAGTTGTGGCTGTGTCTGTGGAAAAAAGGCGACAGATATGAGACATGCTGTGGAGGAAGAACTGAGAAGACTTGGGCATGTATTTGGATATGAGGATTGAGGGAGTGACTGGAAGGATAGTAGTCCCTTTGACGGAAACAGATTGGAAGAAGGTGAGAAGGGAAGATAAAGAGTTCTGATTTTTTAATGCTCAGCTTGAGGTTTCTCTAGAATATTCAGGTGGACAGATGTTGAGCAGGTAGATGGTGATGGAATGAGACAAAGAGAGACAGAGACAAGGCCTGAATACCTAAAATTAAGTCATCTGTTTAGGAAAAATAATTCAACCCATTGTATC
>JAJPUD010028065.1:0-11628 GCA_023553655.1 Myrmecobius fasciatus
TTTTTTTTTTTTTTTTTGGCTCCAGATTTTAGATAGTTCAATTATTCTTATATTTTCTCTTTTTGCTCTGTTCTCCATATCTGTTCTTTTTCCTTATAAGATATTTTACATTCTGTTCTATTTTTTAATTCTTTATATTTTGTTTTGTTATTTCTTAGTCTCTTATAGCTTCACTGGCTTCCCCTTTCCCAATTCAAATTTTCAAAGCATTATTTTATTCTTTAAGACTTTGTATCTCCTCATTATACACGGCAACAACAGTACTATATGACGATCAATTCTGATGGACATGGCTCTCTTCAACAATGAAATGTTTCAAACCACCTCCAATTGTTCACTGAAGAAAGCCATATACACCCAGAGAGAGGGATGTGAAATGTGGACCACAACATAACATTCTCATACTCCTTGATTGATGTTTGCTTACATTGTGTTTCCTTTATCTGATATATTTTTTGTGTAGATAAGATTTTTCTTGCACAACAATTATAAGTTTGGAAATATGTATACATATATTTGATTTGCCAATATTTTAACATAATTAACATGTAGTGGATATCCTGCCATCTAGGGGAGGGGTGGGGAGTTGAGGGGAAAAATTTGTAACAGAAAGCTATGTAAGGGTTATTGTTGAAGAATTACCCACACATATGTTATGCAAATAAAATAAAAAAAAGAAAAAAAAGACTTTGTATCTCCTTTTCTAGTCAGTTGACATTTCTTTCATAATCTTGTTTTTCTTGAATGGTCCTTTTTTTAGTTTTTTTTTAAATCTCTCATTTGATTTTTAAAGTATTTTCTGAGTTTTATAAATTCTTTCTGAGAAGAATTACTATTTTTTTTTTACTTCACTATCCTCCTCTGAAGATGAACTCCATCTTCCTTATTCCCATAGTAAGTTTCTATGGTTGGCTTCTTTCATTTTTAATGATTCACTTTTTTAAATGAGAACTAGCAGTGTGAGTTTCTCTAATCTTGGAATGAGGGGAATACTGCCTCTGGCTTCACTTCAGTTCTCCCCTCTGACCTGGCACCCCAAACCAAAAACTCCACTCTCCTGCAAGTGCCCAGAGCCAACAGTGTCCCTACACCCCTGCTTTTGTGCTCATAGGGTATGCTGGTTCCTTCTTGCCCAGGGGCACTAACATAGCTAAGTCTGATGTTCACTCAATCTTCCTGGATTCAGACCACCCTCATTCCTCATGCTGTCCAGGAGGTAAAAGCTTCTATGGACTGGGGTGAGGCTAAGAACCCAATTAGTCCTAGGGATCCCTTTGTGCTATTTCTGTGGCACTAGACTGGAGGAGTTTACATTTTAGAAAAGTTAAATCCCTAGTCCTGAGATCTTTCTCCAGTTGTTCCCACATTATATAAGGAGGACCCCTATTCTGGTCCAAGTCTTATTTGTCTTTCACCAGCCTATGTCTGCCCTAAGGCACAATTTTGTTTTGTTTATGGAGCAAATCTGGAAAGCTTGGAATTTTCTGACCTACTCTGCCATCTTCCCAAAATTCTCCCCTTCACTTTCTTTTCTTTTTTTTTGGTAACATGTCTATGTTTTGCAGTATTTCACGTGTATAATTAATTTCACTTTCCTTGCCTTTTCAATGATCTCATTAGGAAAGGGGTGAGAAAGAGTTAGAAAATGTAGAACTCAATTTTCAAAAAATGTTAAAAATAAATAAATAATAATTTTAAATTTTTAGGAAGAAAATTTGATAATCAACTCTTAAGACCTGATTCAAGGTGGCCCCAGCATATCCTTGCTTCAAATATGTTATGGTACTTTAGTTTCTCTCACTCCTTACTCCTACATTCTCCCCCAAATGCTTTAAGTTATAATCAAAATCTTTCAACCACTTCTTATATAATAAGACTTTAAGAGTTCTGACTATTCTATGAGACTATGACCCTCCTTTAATATATTTCAATTTTTCAAGGCCATTCTTTTTTTTCCCTGAGGCAATTGAGGTTAAGTGACTTGCCCAGGGTCACACAGCTAGAGAATGTTAAATGTCTAAGAACAGATTTGAACTCAGGTCCTCCTGACTTCAGGGCTGGTGCCCTATCCACTGCACCACCTAGCTGCCCCTCAAGGCCATTCTTAAAACATCAGTCCTAAAGCTGAACACTATACTCTATACTGATGGTATTCTAATGAGGACAGAGTACAGTGAGATTGGGATGTGTTCATCCTTTATTCTTGCTGCTTCTGACATAGTCTAAGTTCACTTTAGCTATTCTTTGAGTCAGATGTGATCTAAAAAATTGTTGTCCTTCATTCATTTGTAAATCTTTAATTCTAGGATTCTTAAACCAAAAGACATTAATAACTAATTTGACATGATATATCCTTGATTTAACTACTCTAACCATACTTTTAAACTTTTTAAAGATTTATAATTAATAACATTGCTCAGGACACAATGGTCTTTAATATAAATTCAAAGTCTTTTAGCAACTACTAGTAGGTTATTAAGAATTATAGTTAAGACTTGCAGAGAAAGATGCCAAGTTATACCTAGATGTAAAATTTTCAGACTTGCTTTATACAACTATTTTCACTATCAATTTTTATATTTGGATGTTTTAGCCAAGAGTGATAATTCTATGTTAAAAAAGAATAAGTTAACATCTTTTTTTCAATATGCTATCTTATTGATGTAGGTATTCCCTCCATTCACTCCTAAAAATCTTCCTCATTCTCTAAGATTCTTGTCTTTTTTCCTGTAAATCTTTCATAATAGATAGATCCAGTGTGCAAGAGAAATATATACAATTCTTGTCTTCATGTCAATTAAAATCTGTCTACGGAAGAATCATTCTGTTTATATTATTTGGTCCAGGTCAAGAAATAATATTTATCTATTTTCCAATTAGATTGTAAATTCTTTGAGGGCAGGGGCTCTCTTTTATCTCTTTTCATATTGGTAATACCATTCACAATGTATAGCATAAAGTAGATGCTTAATAAATGTTTATTGATTAATGGGTATTGATTGCTATTCCATAATTACAGATTAATTTATCTAATGAATCAGCAAACTTCTTAATAACTGAATCTGGAAACTTGAGTACTTAAAGTGATAGCAAACTACCATTCAAATTCTCCAAATTCTCTTTTGATCACTCTAGAATGAATGAACAGTAGATGTCAGATTTCAGTTATGATCACTAATGTCTCTTTTGTCATAGTTTTAATGTCCAACAGTTATTTGCTTGCTATTCCGACTTTACCTCTGCTAATTAATTATAGTCACAATATCTTTGCTTATGATAAATTGGAATGATTTCCCTGGTCCAGTGATTTGGGGGTTCCCAAACTCTTTTGAGGACTAGGTAGCTGGAGATAAACAGTGAAGAGGAAAATATGATTGGTAGTTAAGACAAAAAACATGCATTTACATTTTTGTAATAAGTATGTAAATAAGGCAACTGTCTCACAAAAATGCCTTGCTCCCTTCTTTTATATAATGTCAGTAACACCTTATTGATATATTCTCCAACATAGCCTTCTAGTAAACATAACCACATGTGCCCAATCAAAACCATGGCTCCAAAGAGAAGGTCTCGCAGAGGGAAGGTTTTGTCAAAACATACTTGGATAGAAAAAAAAGAGAAACATACGGGCACAGACAAGAGGAAGAAATCAGCAGTAGTCACAATTGAAGGGTTCTTATCATCAGATGCTGCCTCTTTGTCATCAAAGTGATAGCCTATAATGTTCAATGGCAAGCAGAACTTGATGCTAGTGATACAATCTGTTTATCTTTACTCACAGGAATCAAGTTATTATTAGGAGATGATACTTCACAATCAGTGTTCCTGGGGCTATGAGAATGAGAGACACAATAGTCCATTTCTTTGAAACAGATAATATAAATATGTTTATCCCTATTTTAGAGATGATGAAACTGAGGCTCAGAAAGCTCAAGTGACTTTCCCTATAATCTGGTTTTGTGAGACAGTGAATATCCTTCACAATCTGCTCAATTCATTCTCTGTACCAGGGAACAAGAGACAGGGAGGAGTGTTCTGTCTGGGGAATGGGGAGGGAGTGAGGTAAAGGGGAGACACAGGGAACATTTGAACTATTTTCTGTATCTATCTGTAGACAGCCAGAGAAAACTAAGCATCAACT
Source organism: Myrmecobius fasciatus (assembly GCA_023553655.1). Lineage (NCBI taxonomy): Eukaryota > Metazoa > Chordata > Mammalia > Dasyuromorphia > Myrmecobiidae > Myrmecobius > Myrmecobius fasciatus. Next base: position 4,142 of record JAJPUD010028065.1, read on the forward strand.
GTTCAGATTAGGAGTGGCTGTCATTTAGGATTAGGCCTGGTCACTGACTTGACTGATTTATCTCTTTTTGGAAAGGGAAACTTATCTATTAATACTCCATCAATTCTATACCCAGGATAAAGTAAGCATCATTACAGATACTCCATGGGATTCATGTTGCTCTATTAAGCTCCATTATTTAACAATAATTCACTTTTGCATAAAACTTTAGCTTTTTCAAAAGTTTTATCCGGGATGATTTGAAGATGATGGTGAAATTAGGTTACCTGGTTTAACAGATGTGGAAGATGAGGATCAGAAAGGCTAAGTGATATGTTCATGGTAACATAGAAGAAATATGGGCTCTGAATCCTAGCCCTCAGTTCAGTGTTCTTTTTTCAATAGGCTTCCTCTTAAGGTGTCAGTCTCCTATAATCTCTAATGTTGGCACACCCAAGGAAGTAGAGTAGGATTCAAAAGGTATTGTCAAGGACATATCACAAACTGATCTTTTGAAATCCATCATTTCCTAATCTTGCTGATAAGTTCTGTGACTAATATTTCAAGCATTATGTAGCACAACCCAATGTGCAAGATAGTTTCCAGAGACACATATAACACAAACATACATGTGTGAACATAAATACATGCACATACACACACACATAAGACACAGACTTACAGCAAAAGTCATCTAGGTAATCATATACACTGGAGTTGCTTCACTGTGCAATGAAGAAATCATAACTCACTTTATGCCCTCCATTCTTCTAAGAAGGCAGTTAAAAGTCTCAGGAGATAGAATTCTAGGTCTGTATCTAGGAATATGAGTTCAAATTCAGCCTCAAACAATTGTTAGCTGTGTGACATTGAGCAAATCATTTAAACACTGACTGCCTCAGTTTCCTCAACTGCAAAATAGGGATATTAATAGACGTCCCTCCCTCCTAGAGTTGTTTTAAGTATCAAATGAACTAATATTTGTAAAGCTCAGTAAATAACATTAACTATGTAAATGCTAGCTATTATTACCATACTATTAATTCATTCATTTCAGAATGAATGAAATTAATAATACCAATCCAAAGTCTCAATGGTCCTGACTTTCATTACTACCTAAACTGCTTCTGAAGGATGAACATGAAGAAAAACTGCCATGCTTATTAGGGCATTTGCTAACAATTTCTGCCTTCTTTCTGCCACAGCTCATTGGCCTGCCTTCCTAAATGTGGCAACACAAGACATTCCTTGATGTTCCTCTTCATCATATTTTACATGAATAAACATGCTACTGAATCACAGAAGGAAAAAAAAAGAGCACAGGCTATGTCCCAAGTCATTCTCCATTCACCCACTAAAGTGATATTCCCAAAATTCAGATTTGATCTTGTCATCCTTCCCCACTCAATAAACATCACTGGTTCCCTATTGCCTTCAGGAGCAAATACAAAATGTTCTTTTTGGCATTCATATAACTTAGGCCCCTCCAACCTTTATTCTTCTTATACTTTTATTCCCCAATACATACTCTTTTATTCAGTGACTCCCTCCTTCCACCCCAGGCATTTTCTTTGGCTGTTCCCCATGTCTGCAACAATTTCACTCCTCTACTCTGATTACTCCCATCCACAGCTTCTTTTAAATCTCAACTGAAATCTCACCTTCTAGAGGAAAATTTCGCCAGTCTCTCTCAATTCCATACCATCCCTTTCTTATTTATTTCCTGTTTAACCAGTGCACAGCTCACTTAGTATATATCTGTTTGCATGTTTCCCCCTCCTTCCATTAGAATGGCTAGTCTTAGGGAGGGATTTGAGGCAGGGACAGCAATTAGAAGGCTCTTATAATATAGTCGAGGTAAAAGGGATGATAACCTCTACTAAAATGGGGTCTGCAGGTAGAGGGAAGAGAACACATGCAAGAGATGTAAGATCAAAAGGATCATGGCAAGATCATTGCAGTAAATGAAGCAACAGTTCTCGAATCTGCTACAATGTGGCTGTCAGCAAGTCACTTTCCCCAGCTGTTTAATCATCAACAAAATTCAATTCACCAAATAGTTAGTAATGCTGTGCTATGCACAAAGAAGTGTATTATTCCCGGAGAAGATAAGGCATGGAATAGCTCCCGTCCTCAAGAAGTTTATATTCTGCTAGAGCTATATAATGCTTGCACAAGTTCCTAGATACAAGGTAATTTGAGAAAGGACAGGGCAATAACAACTAAGGGAATGAGGAGAGGTTTCATGGAGATGGTAATATCTGAGCTGAGGCTCAAAGTTAACAGTGTCTCTGACCTGCTGTTGAAGCCCAATAGTTACATGTTTTTTGCACATGCTTTGTCTTTTCTATTCAATGATAGTTAAAGTTGGGGGTATACTGGAACCAGTTCATACAGGCTAAAGAGGGTTGATTCATTCATTCTCTCTCTTTTTTTTTTCTACAGGCCTCTCCCTGAGTTTATTTATTTTTTTATAAAGCTTTTTATTTACAAAACATATGAGTGATTTTTCTACATTGACCTTTGCAAAAACTTTTTTTCCCAAGCTTTTCCCCTCCTTCCCCCCACCCCCACCCCTAGATGACAAGTAATCTAATACATGCTAAATAGGATAAATTATATGACAAATACAATACAGATTCATTCATTCTCAAAGAAGACCAAGACACCAGGAAGGTGACGACATGATATACAACTGAATTGGATTTAAGTGAGGGAGGTTGGGCAAGGTCACCTGCCTTATTTTTCCCTCCAGAGCCATCTGGGTCCAGTAGCCATATATAGATCAAGACGACTGGAAATGGCTCTGGTTGCAATGAGAGACCCAGGCTTTTTAAAAGTCTCAACAGATCAAACTGAGGCTGTGCCTGTTCAGTGCTTAAGGCTAAGTAGCAATAGATATACTGGAAATAGGAAAGTGCTGCAAATCAGAGTTTAATTTATAATTTTGTGGATTATCTAGACTTAAGAAAATTGTAAAAAATGTTAATTGATGCACATTAAACTGGTATGTGTTATTAAGCATTTACGACTGTACCCCTGGTTAAAGGTATATTCAGTTACATTAAATTGGACTGGAGTCATTGGTCCTGAAATTTAGAAGACTCAAATTGTTATTAGAGATTAAGTGGCTAGAGTGAGACAGAAAAGAATAGGACATAATCCCAAATAAATCAATCAACAGAGAAAGAGAGAGACAGAGATAGAAAGACAGGGACAGAGAGAGACATAAAAACAGAGACAGAGAGACAGAGACAGAGACGCAGAGAGAGAGACTCTAATAGATCCAGAAAGTGACTGAGATTTTGAATGCCAGAAGGCCCTTCTTAAATGTTTATAACATTGGTAGTTATAGAATGTTAGTCAATATGAATTTATTAAGCATCTAATATGTGTCAGGCATAATATTAAGTTCTGTAGATAAAGAAAAGCAAAAAAAAAATCCCTACTCTCAAAGAACTCATGTCTAATAGGGGAAACAGCAGGCAAACAACTATATATAAACAAAATAGACACAGGATAAATTGGGGGTAGTCCAAGAAGGAAAGATTGAGAATGGGAAAAGCCTTCTTGCATTAATTGAGACATAAAGGAAGTCAGGAAAGTCAGGAGGAAAATATGAAAAAGAATGTTTGGGTTGTTGGGGATGGCCATATGAAGCTGAAAGAGAACAATTCCAAGGAATAAGCATTGTTTTAAAAGGGGGGGGAAATGTCTTCTAGGCATAAAATACAGGTTGTACAGGCAGGAAATGGAATGCTAAATTTGAGAAACAGAAATCCATTTTGGATGGAAATTGGAGTTTGCAAGTTGGCATAAGGTGGTATAAAACAGGAAAGGCAGGTTGGAATTGGAAATCTTATGCATCAGGCCAAGGACTTTATATCTTATCTTAGAGGCAATAGGGAAAATTAAAAGGTTGCCTTATTTTGGCAGTTGTGGAGAAGAGAATAGTTTGGAAAGAGGAGAAACTGGAAATCAGAAGGCCAGTTAGGAAGAAAGTAAAATACTCAAAATGAAAAGTGATGAAGGTTATCATATGAATAGAGAGAAGAGAGTGGATATAAGAATTACTGTAGAAAAAGGAATAAAAATGGCACAATCTGGTAACTGAACCCAACAGCCTTGAAATTAACAATGCTCTTCAAAACACTAATCTCACTTCTAAGCTTGCTCCTGCAGTCATCATCAAGAAGAGCAATCCATAGGAAGATTTCCACTACCTGATTACACTGCCTTCCTAAATGTGGCAATATGAGACAGCCCTCGATGTTCCCCATAGCCATCACCCAGAGAAAACAACTCTGTGGAGATGCAACCTGACTACAAAAATAAAAGTAGTGTATTTGGAGTCAAAGGGCCTAGGTTCAAATCTATGCCCTGCTATTTTCTATTTGTGTGTCCTCTGATTGCTTCACCTCTCTAGGCTTCAGTTTCCTCATCTGTAAAATGATGTGCTTGGGTTGAATGATTTCAGATTCCATCCATATTTAAAGTCATATGCACTACTTCTTTGTAACTTCTATCCATTGGTGCTAGTTCTGCCTTCTGGGGGTTTTTATTATCCTATTAAAATGTCACCAATAGTCTACCTTGCAGCTACTGCGTATGATAGAGTTATTACAGCTAGGGTTTATTTCTCCTTATAATTGTTCATTTAATCAGAAGTGAGAACGTAGAGCAAAAGCAGATCTCTAGAGTGCCTTGAAGTCAGATAACTGGGAGTAAGTATGGCAGAAGGGCCACAAATCAGTAAATGAAATGAGTATTTGAGAACCATTCTGACTACTTATCATCAGGAGAAGATAGGCTGGAAAAGAAAAAAAGTAATCAATTTCATTAGTCATTCTTCCTCCTATTGAAAAAACAATCCAACCATTCAAGGTTCATTGTTTGAGAAATAAATAGGCCTGGGTCATGATCTGCTCTCCTTTAACTGTAGTGAGGTTATTGGATAATAATAACTCTCCCCCTTTTAATTGTAATTTTCTTCTTTGATGTCCTTACCATTCTATCATTTGACATTCTGAGGATCCCCAAGCTCAACTTTTTGAGATATTTTATTCTTTCTGTTAAATATCTATTAGCTTGCCAGGATTTAGATATCTTGTAATATCATCTTCCCAAATAAACCCCATTTCAAACCATATTGCTCACAAAGGAGGAGAGAGAGAGAAAGGGAAGAAGGAAAGAAAGAGAAAGAGACAGAGACAGAGAGTAACAGAAAGACAGAGATACAAGAATATAATTAGAAAGACTTTTTCACTAGGGTCATTTCTTTTTAAGTTTTAAAAGTCAATATGAGCAGGTGACATGGAGAATATATATCTTAATTGGTAGGACTGGTCCCAGAAAACAGAACTAAGGCAAATGGTTGGGAATTACAAGGATGTTAATAATGAAATATAAATTAGCTGGGAAGAAGAGGAAGGGAGTGGGGTCTACTAGTAATTAAAATATCATGAAATACTTCTTGTAGGTTAAAATTTCAAATGTGCCTTGAAAGAAGCAAGAGTTCGAGGGGGTGGAAATGAAAAGAGAATATTCTGGACATGGGAAACAGCCTGGACAGAAAAAAAATGAAATGTCTTGGACAGAAAAAAGCAAATCCTTAGAATCTCTAGTATCCTTCAAATCTCAGTTCCAATGCCTTCTCTTTCAAAATTTTTCCAAAAGTATTTAAGGCTAACTCCCAAACTGACCAGATATTAATCTTTAAGCTAAGGACAGATGTTCCTTCATGAAAAGTCACTATTGCTAGGAGTTTTCCTGCTGAAAGTGGCAAGTTGAATTTCATGACTTATGAAGTCCATTAGAAGTTCATTGAAGGGTCACCAGCTCTGGAGTCAGGAGAACTGAGTTCAATTCCAGCCTTAGACATTCATGAATTGTGTGACTCTGGGTAAATTACTTAACACTATTTGCTTCAAAAAATAAAATGAAATGAAACTTCAGTGAAGCCCAGGTACCTAATTTTGTACAATGAATCAGTAGTAGATCCAAAGACCAAATTCAATGCTCTTTTTACTGAACTGTGATACCTTCTGACATTCTCTGAGACAAATGTATATGTAAGGACATATGTGTTATGCCAAAATTTGCACAAATTGCAAAAGGTGAGAGCTACACTATCTGGGTAAGTTCTTTTACAATTCTCTATTTTCCAGCTGGTTACACTTCTCTGCACTTCATCATATTCCCACACCTATATTTCTCCTTTTCATCTTCCTTTTATATGTTATCTTCTCCCATTAGAGACTCCTGCTGTCAACTTCTTGAGAACAGGGATTGCTTTTTGTCCTTCCTCGTTTTTCCAGTGCTAAACTTAGGACCTGGTGCACATAGAAGGTGCTAATTAAATACTTATTGACTGAGTATTTATAATGGGAAAGTAATCCTAGAGTTTCGAAGATCTCGATAATGAAGTCTGTGAGTATGGAACCAATAACTGATAGTTGCTTGTAGACCAATATTTGGAACAGAGATTCTTATAACTAGAAGGCTGAACAATATGATATTTATATTTTTGGCAAAAACATTTCATAAAGACTGTTTCTTAAGATATACAAAAATAATGATCTACATCAGTGGAAGGAAGGAATGTAGCAACAAAAAGCCATAGGCTTTTGAAGAAATTCTTTGTCTCTTCTATCATTTTTTTCTAATTCCAAAAATTGTTTTTGTTGTTGTTGTTGTTGTTGAGTTGCTCAGTCATGTCTGATTCTTCATGACTACATTGACCACAGTCCACTAAGCCTTTCTATCCTCCACTATCTCTCAAAGTTTGTCCCAATTCATATTCATTGTTTCCTTGAAACTACATATTCAATCCACCCTCTGACATTTTCTTTTCCTTTTCTTCAATATTTCCCAGCATCAATCTTTAACAATGAGTTCCATTTTTTTATTTAAGTATTTTAGCTTCAGTGTCAGTGTTTGATCTTCCAGAAAGTGGTTTGAATGAATTTCTTTAAGTATTGACTGATTTGAGCCTCTTGCTGTTCAAGGGACTCTCAAAAGTCTTCTCCAGCACCATAATTCAAAAGTGTTAGTTCTACAACACTCACATTTCCTTAAATTTCAACTCTCACAGACATACATTGCTCCTGGAAAAATCATAGCATTGACTATATAGACATTCATCAGAAAGATGATGTCACTGTTATTTAGTGTGTTGTCCATATTATCATAACTTTCCTTCCAACAAACAAGTATCTTTTAATTTCACGGACATAGTCACCAACTGCAGTGATCTATGAGCCCAACTACTTCTGTTTCTTGTTCCTCTATATGTCAGGACCAGTTGACAAGATCTTCACTTTTTTGATGGTAAGCTTCAAGCCACATTTTATACTATCTTCTTTCACTCTCATCCAGAGACTTCTTTTTTTTTAATAAAGCTTTTTATTTGCAAAACATATGAGTGACCTTTGCAAAAAAACTTTTTTTTCCCAAGCTTTTCCTTTCCCTCCCCCCACCCCCCACCCCTAGATGACAGGTAATCTAAT
>JAJPUD010028066.1:0-14988 GCA_023553655.1 Myrmecobius fasciatus
TCCAACCATTCTGGAGAACAATTTGGACTATGCCCAAAGGACTATAAAACTGTGCATGCCCTTTGATCCTGCAGTGTCTCTAGTGGGCCTGTATCCCAAAGACATCTTAAAGGAAGGAAAGGGACCCAAATGTGCAAAAATGTTTGTGGTAGCCCTTTTTGCAGTGGCTAGAAACTGGAAACTGAATGGATGCCCATCAATTGGAGAATGGCTGAATAAATTTTGGCAAATGAATGTCATGGAATATTATGGTTCTGTAAGAAATGACCAGCAGGATGATTTCAGAGAGACCTGGAAAAACTTGCATGAACTGATGCTGAGTGAAATGAGCAGAACCAGGAGATCATTATACACAACAACAACAATACTATATGATGATCAATTCTGATGGACATGGCTCTCTTCAAAAAATGAGATGATTCAGGTCAGTTCCACTGATCTTGTGACGAAGAGAGCCATCTACATCTAGAAAGAGGACTGTGGGAACTGATTGTGGATCACAACATAGCATTTTCACTCATTTTGTCATTGTTTGCTTGCATTTTATTTTCTTTCTTATTTTTTTCTTTTGATTTGCTTTTTTCTTGTGTAGCAAGATAATTGTATAAATATGTATGCCTATATTACATTTAATATATATCTTACCATGTTTAACATATATTGAATTACTTGCCATGTAAGAGAGGTGAGGGAGAAGGGAGGGGACATTGGAACACAAGGTTTTGTAGGGGTCAATGTTGAAAAATTATCCATGCATATATTTTGAAAATAAAAAGCTTTAATAAAAAATGTGCTGCTGAGCAATTTGTATGAAATTTAATAAATATGGGAGTGGGAGTGTTGTTTAGAGCTGGCTAGTAACTCATCTACATTTGTTGTCTTACTGAACAATGTTCCTAAGCTCCACTGAGCCCTTATGTTGTTAACATGTAAAGCTAAACAAATAAAAGAGTGCCATTGAAACAAACTCAGTAAATGCTCACATTCTGGATTAAAATTAAAAGTAAGAATTTTTAAAAAAATGTGTCCCATAAAATCATCTAATTGCTTCTTGGGGACATGCATAAATTGCACATTTATCATAAGAAACCACTAAGGTGTCATTAGGACATTATTATAGCAATTGTCTAAATGATATCTCAGTTGGTTGAATGGGTTCAATCACTGAACTTATTACCAAATAATAGCTCACATACTGGAAAGATCAGACTGATAATAAAACTTTGCACAATGTAAATTCCCTATGTGAATTCACAAAACCCCTATATGAATTTGGACTTAGACCTAGATTCTCAAATTGGTATTTATAGGAACCATATACATCAGAGGCATGGAGTTCCAAATTGTCCTTAGCTACTTTAAATTTCCAAGGGATATGGTCCAACTAAAACAAACAACTTCCCCAAACAAACAAGGAAATAAACACACAAAATCACTTTAATATTTTCCTGTTACCTTAGGAAGAAAATATAAACTCTTAAGTCTGACATTCAAGTTTCATCCATATTCTTATTACCATTCCTTTACATATTAATTCACATTTGATCCTTTATTTGCTCTATGTTCTGGACAAATTGAAATACAAGCTCTTCCCTTATCTAGCCTTATCTGGCTACCTGATCTAGAACATACTCCATGTCTAGAATGTTTCACATCCTTAGCATCAATACTTGTGATGATTTTTCTTTTTTTGATAGAGAAATGGGAGACAAAGGAGGGTAATATGGTAGCTCTCAGCATCAACTCATGCAAGTCTCTCCAGGCCTCTCTGAAATCATCCTGCTGGTCGTTTCTTACAGAACAATAATATTCCATAACATTCATATACTATAATTTATTCAGCCACTCTCCAGTTGATGGTCATTCATTCAGTTTCCAGTTCTAGCCACTATAAAAAGGGCTGCCACAAATATCCTTGCACATGTGGGGCCCTTTCCTTCCTTTAAGATCTCTTTGGCATATAAGCCCAATAGAAACATTGCTGGGTCAAAGGGTATGCACAGTTTGATAACTTTTTGAGCATAGTTCCAGATTGCTCTCCAGAATGGTTGGATCTGTTCACAGTTCCAGCAACAATGTATCAGTGTCCCAGTTTTCCCACATCCCCTCCAACATTTGTCATTATCTTTGCCTATCATTTTAGCCAATCTGACAGGTGTGTAGTGGTATCTTTTAGTAGATTTTTGCAAACTCAATGAGATATACACAAAAAAATTTGGCAAAAAGCAACATGCTCACAAGGAATTTATCAATTTCAGTTTATCAATAATCTCCAGAACATGGAAAATCATATTAAATCTTTCTTTTTCCTTATGTGACTAGAAAATTATAAGCAGATGACGCAATTCTAATTCCTTTTATGTGGGAATTAAGTAGTACTAATTAGGCTTCTAAAGTGAGATTACATTATGAAGACAATTGCAGAACACTTGGAAAATGAATTGTTTCAAAAGTATACATTTAAAATTTTAGACCAAGGACATACACAACAAAAGTAATGTCCTTAAACTTTATTCAGAATAAAGCAAGAGAAGGGAGATATTTTAGATATTAAAAAAGTATTTTAATTAATATTTTAGTTTTTCCCTTACATATAAAATAATTTTTATTATTTATCAAATTCCAAATTGTCTGCTCTGCCTCTTTTCCCCTCCTCATTGAGAAGACAGTCATTTTTAAATACAGTATGCATGTGTAGTCATGCAAAACACATTTCATGCAAAACACAGACAAAAAACAAGAAAAAAAGTAAAGAAAAAATTTCTTCAATCTGCATTGAGCCTCCACTAGTTCTTTCTCTGGAGACTGACAACAACTTTTATCATAACATAATTCTTCAGAATTATGTTAGATCATTGTATTACTAAAAATAGTTGTCATTCACAGTAAATCCATGTATGTAGCCATATATAATTATATAAATATGCATACATATGTTGGGTTTAACATATATTTTAACATGTTCAGCATATATTGGAATTCTTGTCATCTAGGGGAGGAGGTGGGGGGAAGGAGGGGGAAATTGGAACAACAAGGTTTTGCAAGAGTCAATACTGAAAAAAAATTATCTGTGCATATGTTTTGAAAATAAAAAGCTTTAATAATTTTTTTTTTAAAAATTCTTTATTGGCTTCCCATCCCTTTAATTAAAAATAATAGAATACATTTTGGCATGACAATGAAGGACTAATCACAGTAAAGTGTAAACCTAACTTCCCAACTTCTCTTCCCTTATATAGTAATGAGATAAATGAATAAAAATCAGAAGAACTGCATTCAAATCTTATTTCTTACTTTTTTTTTTGCTTTTTTGCTGAGGCAATTGAGGTTAAATGACTTTCCCAGGGTCACACAGCTAGGGAATGTTAAGTGTCTGAGATCAGATTTGAACTCAGATCCTCCTGACTTCAGGGCTAGTGCTCTATCTACTGTGCCACCCAGCTGCCCCTATTTCTGACATTTTTATATCTGTATGCTTATGAGTACAGAACATTGACTCTCAATTTCCTTATCTATAAAGTGGAAAATACATCTATAGTGTCTTTCTCATAGAACATTTATGAGCATAAACAAAATATACAGAAATAATTATCAAGCCTTAAAATGCCATATAAAAGTCAGCTAATATTACTACATTGGACATATAGTATGCTATAAACTTCAATACCTAATTAATCAAAAAGCATTGATTAACCATTTCATATGTGTGAAATAATATTCTAAGCACTTGGAATACAGAAATAAAATTGAAATAATGACTTCCTTAAAAAAGCTTAAATTCTGATGACACAAATAGGATTTTAATCATTAGTATAGTTTACTTAGGGAAGAGATGCAGTTCTACTTCCAAAGCCCTTCAGAAGAATTCTCTTAATCCTTCTGAAGAACAAGTTTCTATTGGCTGGGCCATATGTACAAAATTGTTTTTCTCAGACAGTCCATGCCAGGGACAATTCTGCTATAGGAACAGATTGAATGATACTACAAAGTTCCTTTCAAGGTGAATGGTTACTTCATTTTACAAGTTCACACATTTTGTAATATATTTGAATCCATGGTAGAGATCTGAATTATTCATATTACTAATCCCTCTCTCCTAGATGGCAAGTAATTGAATATGTGCTAAATATGGTAAAACATATATGTAAATCCAATGTAGGCATACACATTTATACAATTATCTTGCTGCACAAGAAGAATCTGATGAAAAAAGGAGAAAGAATGGGAAAGAAAATAAAATTCAAGCAAACTAATGTGACAATCTGTAGTATGCTTTCTAGAGTCCCCAAGTTGGAGTATCAAAATGTACTATGCCTTGTGCAAAAATGTTTGTGGCAGCACTTTTTGTAGTGACAAGAAACTAGAAATTGAATGGAATCCCATCAATTGGAGAATGGCTGAATAAATTATGGTATATGAATATTATGGAATATTATTGTTCTATAAGAAATGACCAGCAGGATGATTTCAAAGAACCCTGGAAAGACTTACATGAACTTATGCTAAGTGAAATGATTAGAACCAGGAGATCATTATACATGGCAACAAGACTATATGATGATCAATTCTGATGGACATGGTTCTCTTCAACAATGAGGTGATTCAAACCAGTTCCATTTGGTCAGCGATGAAGATAGTCATATACATCCAGAGATAGGCCTATGGGAATTGAGTGTGGACCATAACATAGCATTTTAACACTTTCTTTGAATATTTGCTTGCATTTTGTTTTCCTTCTTAAGTTGTTTTTTTTCCTCTTTCTAGATCTGATTTTTCTTGTGTATATGGGTATACATATTTTAACATATTTAAAATGTATTAGACTAGTGAATGGTGAATGCTCACATATCAGTGGCCAGGGATTCTGGCATAGATTTCAGATAATTCTGATGAGAGGAATAATAAATAGAGTGCTGGGCCTGGAGTACAGAAGACATGAGTTCAAATTTGACCTTAACTACTTAGTGGCTTATTATTTAATTTCATTTCCCATATATGTAAGATATCTAAGTAACATTGGATAGTTGATGATTCATGAATATATATGATATATTTCTTCATGCTAGGAATTGTTTTCAATATACCCACAATGTTCTTCATTGTATCTTGGATGTAATAGATTCCTAATATAAACTTAATGATTGCAATTAAAGGGTGGCAATTACTCTTATGTGGCTTTGGACAAACTGCTTACTTTCGGAGGATTTCATTTTGTTTATCCATAAAATTTAAGAATGAACTAAATGATCTTTTAAATGACACCATATACATGTTCAGCTTTTAGGAATATGGTGCAGAGTCCATTCATATAATTATATATTTTATGACACAAGTTTTGAAGTGTTTATCTTTAAAACACCTCTTCCCTTCTTAGGACAAACATATTTCTAGAAGAAATAATGTCATAAAGTTTTCTCCAATGGACCTGTCATAGCATTGATTTTGTAGTTTCTTTTTAAACTTTCCTTCCTTATCTCTTTTTAAAAGATCTATTTTTACTTTTGCTTTATCTGAGATCAGAACTGCTATCCCTGTATCCCCTATATTTTTTTTCAAGTCAGCTGAAGCATAAACAATTCTGTTCTAGTCTTTTCTCTGTTTGCGTCTCTCTGTCTTAAATGTACTTCTTGTAAACAATATATTGTAGATTCAGCTTTTTGATGCACTCTGCCATTCATTTCTGTTTTATGGGAGAAATCATCCCATTGCCATTCACAGTTATGATTACCCTCCATCCTATTTGCTCCCCTTTATATAATTTAGTTCTCTCTTTCCACTCTGTCCTTAGTCATGCTTTTTTTACCAACCATACCCAAAAACATATCTCCTATTACCCCTCCCCCTTCTCTTAAAATTGTTTTTTAAACCACTCGACTCACTACCTTAACTTCTATCACCCTTTCCCTCCTTCTCTTTCCCCCTAGTGTTTCTGCCCTCTCTTATATCTTGCCCCTCTCATTTCTTTCCTCTTTCTCCTTCTTTATAGGGTTAGTTATATTTCTATGCCTAATTGAATAATGGTTATTCCTTCTTATAGCCAAAATTTAAGAGATAATGCTTCAAACAAAGCTCATCCCCTCTCCCTTCTTTCTCTAGATTGCACATTTTATTTTGTGACTTTTAATGTTATATAATCGTCCCATTATACCTCCCCTTTCCTATTTTTGCAGTACAGACCTTTTTCCATCTCTTAATTTCTTTTATTTTGATGTTATCATATCAAAGTTCATTCACAACCACAACCTCATTCCATGTGATGCCCCTCTCTGTCTGGCCCAGTGACAGATACAATTATCAAGAGTTAGAGATGCAATTTTTCCATTTAAGAATGTAAACAGTTTAACCTTAAATAATATATATTTTTCCCTTTTACCTTGGTATGCTTCTCTTGAGTCCCGTGTTTGTAGATTAAATTTTATGTTGTCATGTTTTTTTCAATAAAAATGATTGAAAGTCTCTTATTTCATTGAAGATCCAACACATCTCCTGAAATATGAGGCTGAGTTTTACTGGTTAGTTGACACTTGGTTGTGTAACCCTAGATCCTTTGCCTTCCAGAATATGTCCCTCAGATACTTAATTGTAGAAATTGCCAGATTCTAGGTAATCCTGACTGTTCTTGATAATTGAATTGTTTTTGTCAGGAAGCTGGCAGTATTTTTTATTTATTTATTTGTTTATTTAGCTGGCGGTATTTTTAATGAGGCTGTAAATCTGGAGTTTAGCAACAATGTTCCTTGAGATTTTCTTTGTGGGACCTCTTTTGAAAGGTAATTGATGGATTATTTCAATGAGTATTTACCCCTCCATTTCTAGAATATTGGTTCAGTTTTCCTTAATGATTTCTTGGAGAATGATGTCCAAGCCCTTATTTTGGCCTTTAAGTAGACCAATATTTTTTTAAATTATCTCTTCTGCATCTCTTTTCCAGGTTGACTGATTTTACAATAAGGTATTTCACATTTCCTTGTATTCTTTCTTTCCTTTTAGTTTGTTGGACTAACTCTTGCCATCTCAGATTCATTAGCTTCTGTTTTCCTCATTCTACTTTTTAATGAGTGATTTTCTTTAGTTAGCTTTTATATCTATTTTTCCATTTGGCTAATTCAACTTTTTAAGGAGTTGATTTCTTCAGATAATTTTCTTCCTTCCTTTTTCCCAACTCCAGTTTCAGGAAAAATAATTCACTATTTAACAAAAATTGCTGGGAAAACTGGAAAATAATATGTCAAAAACTCAACATAGACCTACATTTCAAACTTCAGAACAATTGTATTTTTAAAGAGTTGTTTTCTTCAGTCAATTTTATTCTTTCCTATTCCAAGTTGTTGACTCTCTCTTGCATAATTCTTATTTAATTTTTTCACATTTTATTCTACCTTTCTTATTTACCTTTTAAAGTCTTTTATTAGCATTCCAAGAAGCCTCTTTAGGCTCAAAACCAATTCATATCACTCTATGAATTTTCCTTTTTAGACATTTTGTTTTTGTTTGAATTGGTGTTTTGGTCTTCCCTGTCACCAAAGTAGCTTTCTATGCTCAAGATTCTTTTTGGTTTCTTACTCCTTTCCTTTTTTTTTCTTTTGGTATTTCATCTATTTTATTTTTATGGTTGTGTTCTGTTCTTAGGTTAAAGGTTTTTCTGCAGCTTTGAGCTTTGGCGTTGAGCACAGGATCTCTTATGTTTGAAGGGATAGCTTTCTCTGTTCTTTTTAGGAAACTGCCTGGCTTCTCAGAGTTTGCCCTCTGAGCTGGTACTGGAAGCTACCCCCCTAATTTGCTCCTCTAATGAGGTAGGACTAAGGGTCTTAGTTGCTGATTTTCTGTGATTAAGACCCTCCTAACTGCTTTCCATGAGTTGAGCTGAAAACCCTTTTCACCTCAATGAGACTGACATTTCTTAAAGATTCCCCATTTATATTGAGTTGGAGAGGGATTTCATTCTATCAGACACTGTTCAGAGATTTGGTTTCATGGGATGTTTGAGGCAAACTCAGTACTTCCTTTCAGAGTTGGAAATCATAAACTACCTGTTTTCTCCTTCTTTGTGACTCATATTCATATCCTCCCAAAAGGTCACCAATATTCCTGAGGTCTTCCTTGATTTCTCTTGACCTTTTGAGGATATCAATGTATCACTGAAGCCATTCATCTATCAGTCCTCATTATGGCCTTGAAACTAGTCCATCTTCTTTTTTCCTGTTACATGATTCTTTGATGATATCTTTCTTTCCTGCTCTCTTTTGTTATTTCTAATTCAATGTATATTGCAGCACACCCCATAGCCCTACATGGCCAATCCTGACATTGAAAAGGTAGGACTTCATTTTCATTGGAAATATGAGGACACAAAAAGAATTTTTGCAATTTCCTGAAAGAAATTCAACCAATTTACTGCTATTCATATTCATTTTAAAATCAAAATTATTATCCAATTGTCTCATCTTTCTCAGTGATGAACAAACACCATAGATTTTTCATCCAAATTAATTACATAACCTGAGAAATAAACAGTCTTCACCCATTTTTTCTGCATGGATATATAATACAAACTATCCATCAAAGGCTACAAATCTCTTTTAGAAAGTTCTGGGGTTTGATGCAGTTAGAATTACATTAACTTTAAAAAGGAGCCTGAACTATGAACTTAACATGGATGTAATTCAAATTTGGAATTTGGGACATACTTTAGAACAATGCAAAAGATGGAAGTAGTTTACAAATATTACTATAATGAACTCTTTTGCAGCCATCATGTATAATTGAGTACCACAATAGCTTTATCTTACAATCCTTTATTTCTTCATAGAAGAAGAAAAAATGGCACAAAACAGAAAAAAATGATGCAAAAATAATCAGGATTGAGCCAAATCTATTTAGAATGCTATGTCTCCAACATGTAGTCATGCATATAAAAGAAGACCAAGATGAAGAGAAGAATGAAGAAAGCAGAGGTAGATGAGCATCCCAGATAAAGTCATAGGAAAAATAAGGTAAATAGAGTTTTCTATATACCCTTGCATGTCCCTCCTCAAACACATTCATAAGGATCATAGCATCCTCAGCTATGTCTGTCAACACTCATCTGGCATAGCTTCAGCTGCCAAAGGCAAACTTTTCAGACATCAGCATTTTCCCAAGGGCTAACCTCAGTCTTTGAATCTGACCTTCTTTCCATCCTGTCGATTGTCCTGCCACAGACTATGAAGCAGACATAATGAATCAAAATATTATGTAACTGAACATGCCCTGGCAGCCACTTGACTCTTTCCCAAGGCTGTCCTTGATTAAGACGAGCGGTATTTAAATCGGAAATGGCAACACATGGTTAAAAATGCCAACAGTTCTGAAACAAAATCAGTCATGGCAAATCGGGCCTTTCTGTTTGTTACAGGGTCTGGCATTGCCTAAAACTCATGCAGTTGTTTCTATGTAAGGCAGTCCATATTCAGGGCAGCAACATTTAGCTTCAAAAAGTATTATTTGCTCAGGGGGAATCATAAAATTGCAATCAGAGGGTGATGATGGCTTTTGTTAGTACAAGAGGCCAGGACATTCTCAGTCCTCTGAAGAGGGTATTCATCAAGCTTCGTTTGCTTCCAGTTTCTGAACAGTAACCCAAAGAATTGCCACCAGCACGCTGCATTTGGTGGAATCTGTTCTTGTCATTAGCAAGCACATTTTCAGTGCCTGAACAGAACACAGCAGGGTAACGCTCTTTCATTACTGAACACTGTGTACACTTGGATTAAGGATAGGGAAAATGGAGAGACACAAATGGAGAGAGAGAGAGAGAGAGAGAGACTGAGAGACAGTGAGACAGTGATAGAGGCAGAGAGACAGAGAGAGACACAGACACAGAAAGAGTCACACAGAGGGAGAGACAGAGACACAGAGACATAGAGACAGTGAAAAAGACAGACAGAGAGACAGAAACAAAAATACAGAGAGACACAGAGACAAAGAGACACGGACAGACAGAGGTAGAAGAGACAGAGATAGAGAAACAGGGATATAAAAATATAGAGAAAGTGAGAGGAAGTAAGAAGGGAGTGAGAGACTGACAGAAAAAGAAAGACAAAGAAAGACAAAATCATACAAAGAAAATTAAGAAAGATAGAAAAGGTATTTATGCATAGCTGAGGGAAAAAGATATAAAGGAGAAACAAAGAAGAGAGAGAAAGAGAAGCAGAGACAGAAAGACAGATAAAGAGAGAGGCAGAGAGACAAAGAGAGAGAGAGACAGAGAATGACAGAGAGAGAGAAGGAGAGAGAGAGTTCTCAGACTTTGTCTCAGACTTTTACCCTCAGTGTGACAATGGGCAAGTAGCTTGACCTTTTTAGGTTTCTTTTTCCACACACATAGCACAGGGTAATAATTGTATCCACCTCCCAGGTCAGTCATGAATTTCAAATAAGATTATCTATGTAAAATGGTTTGTAATCCTTAAGGTGTTATATAAATGAGAGTCCTCATTATCTAATATAAGGAAAAAATACAGAAATTTATACTGAACTATCTCATGAATTGGCCAGTTTCCATATTATCACTCAGTATTTTCTGACCCTTCATGATCCCATATGGTGTTTTCTTGGCAAAGATACTAGAATGCTTTGCCAGTTCCTTCTTCAGTGGATCCATTATTCCAGGTAATCAACTGTTAAATAACTTGTTCAGGGTCATAAATGTGACTAGCTTAAAAAGCTGATGGTAATATTATAAATCCTAAGATATACTATTTTAGGATTTCACAGAAACCCTGTGAAATACGTAGTAAAAATATTACCCCACTCTTATCGATGAGAAAATAAAGGCTGAGAGGTAGGATGATGAGGTCCTATATCTAGGAAGTGCCAAGGCAAGGAATCAGTTTTGTTTCTGAGATTCTTTCCATTATAATACATTTAGAAGAATAACCAAAGCCTAGAGGGTTTGAGTCAGAGCAAACTAATAATATAAATTAGTAATTAGACTTGAGTATCTTATATCCTAAAACTTTATAACTAAATTCTCTTTCATAAAGATATGAATTGCTAGGCAATTTGTGCATAATGGCTGGTGGTTGAGACCAATCTGGGGAATCAAATTTTTGACTGAAGCCAAACTTATAGGTCAGCTACTCATTGCTCATATCCCTCTTAGATGGACTAAGGAATATATGGAACCTCTGACAGAGCCCAGGTATACATAGAACTTTTTGACTGCTTCCAGGGGATTCAATGACTGGGACCATAGTGTATTGCAATATTGCAATGCAGTGATGGAGGATTTCCCTCTTAGTAGAATATGGATATACAGAAGGAATCATGTGTGTGTGTGTGTGTGTTTGTGTGTTAACAAAATGTTTTGGCTTTTTGAGCTGATTGGCTATCAAAACAGAAATTAATAATAATAATAATAGCCAGGATAGAGGAATGTATGTATATATATATATATATATATATATATATATATATATATACACACACATACACACAAACATATGCATATATACATACGTACATACATATACATACATACATACATATATATATACACACACACACATACACACACACCACATATATATACTTGACTTTTTAACGAAGCTACACCACGGGAGAGAAAAACATGATGATAATGTTAAATCTGCATTTTACATTGTACTTTTATCTGTCTCTTTACATTCTCATATGAGGAAAGGGTGTCATTGATATAGGATTTCAGCCAGATGGTTGCAATAAACATAGCATCACAGAGTGCCAGTAGTGAAAGAGATGTTCAAGTTCAGAAAATTTAACTCTGATTTAAAAACAAAACAAAACAAACAAAAAAAAATCTTTAGAAGCTGAGACCAAAAAAAGGTTAAGTAATACCCCAAACCACAGTGCTACTTACAAAGGAGAGCCAGAATTTAAATCTCAGACTTCTGATACCAAATTCAGAGTGCTTTTCTCCAAATCAGCTTTCTCACTTATAGTCACATAGAACTTGCTACTTTACCTCCAAGAGTTTTTAATAGTCACTCTGGCTAAGTTCCTAGACCCAAATAACATAGCCATGTCAAATAAGATAATCACAACATTAGACTGAAATTTGTCTCATAGTGTCTTAGTATCAACTGATAACATGGAAACAATGATTGGTGCAAAAAAAGAGAAAAATTTAACCTCATCTGCAATATTGAGTTATTTAAGAGTCTTTTCTTTTCTTTCTAGCCAGGGACAGCATCACATTATATTGGTTCACATAGCAGGTCAATTTTGCTAAGGAAAGACAATCTCTATAATTTCCAGTACTTTCCCTGGGACCAAAGCATTTTTGAAATTTGCAGTTAGATCTCTGCAAAATCAGTTCATATTTTAATAACAGTCTTAGAAAAATCTGGAATTGGTACCAAAAGCTCTCTCTCTGAGTCACATTTGGCACAAGCAATACTCCATCTCACATTGCTGTCTGTCTCTGTTTTAATTATTTGAAAGTTTAAGTGTGAAGGGGGGTGTAATGGAAAGAAATTGAAATAGCAATAATTCTGTATCCAGGTCATGCAAAGCAGGAAGAGCAATATTCCACAGCTGAACTTTTCAACTGAGATCTGAAACTCTTTCTTATTTGTTATTAATAACAATATTAGCTACTATTAATATATAATTTTACATCTGGCATAACATTTTATCAATATTTTCTCATTTTATGTTTACATCAACCCTGGGAGTTAGGTGCTATTATTGTCCCTATATTATGGATGAGGAGACTGAAACAGAGTTAAGTGACTTACCACTGTTCATACTGCAAATAAGTATCTGAAATCTTATTTGATCCTATCTTCCTGACTCCAGGTCACGTGTTTTACCTACTGCATAATCTAGTTATCCTTGCTTTAAAAGTGCCTCAAGTTTCTTAACTTAACCCTAACCTTCTCTGTGCAATTTCATCCTATTTCCATTGATTATGTCTTTCCCAAACATGTTTTGTTTCCCCCATTTTAATGAACCTCTTAAGGATGAGAATTTTGTGTTTGTCTTTCTTTGAATTTATAGCACATAGCAGAGAGCTGACTTGCTAGCATTTAATGTAAAAGTATTAACTGGTGCAATGAGTTGGATATTCAACTGCATGCCATTGTTTGAATGGAACTTTTTCAACATTTTTTCTCTTTCCTATATAGATGACTAGGCTTGTATAAGTTAAGTACTCATGAATCTGAAGAGACTGTATAATGTTCTGGGATTTGAAACAATCAGCATTCTTTCTTTCATTAACATTAATGTTTTGAGGATTTCACTATATATTTGGAATTCCTCCATTTTGCTCCATGAGTAAGATATTCTTCATCACAATGGTATAAATCTTTGGTGAGCATACATCTCACTGATTGCAGTGAAGCAAAGATTAGAACTGGAAAAAATAAATAACATCACAAAAGAAAAAAAATAATTGTATTATTATAAGGCAGCAATTATCAAAACTATTTCTATGTCTATACAATTTATTACAGAAAATAAATGTAAAAATATTGTATTTGACAAGTGTAAAGACTTAAGACTAGATATAATTAATTATTTGTAAAAATTATTGGGGAACTGGAGAAAAATATGGCAGAAACTGAAGACATATCTCACATTATTTACCAAGAAACAGACAAAATGCATACATGATCTAGAGAGATTTTCATAAAAAATTAAAGAATATGAAGCATTATTATTATTTAACAGTTTTATAGGTAGAGAAGTCATTTATGGATAAACAAGAGAGAAAGCAAAGTTGTATATAACATAAATAATTTAAATTATATTAAATCTAAAAGGTTTTGAAACATAAAACAAATATTGTCAAGATTAAAATGAAAGCATAAAATGGGAAATCTTATAGACACTTTACTAGATACAGGTGTCATCTAAAAATATATAAAAAAACGTTGTCAAATCTATAAGTATATGAGTCATTCCTCAAGTGATAAATGGTCAAAGGATGTAAATACAGTTTTCCAATGAAAAAAAATTAAAACAATTTACAATCCTATAAAAATGCTCTAAATCATTATTGATTAGAGAAATGAAGATGAAAACAACCTTGAGATATCATTTTATACATAGTGGATTGCCTAAAATGATAGAAGTAGAAAGGGACAAATTTTGGAGAGGATATAAAAAATTGAGATACATTCATTATGGATAGACATAAAATGATTCAATCATTTTGGAGAACAATCTGGAATTTTGCTCAAAGATTTATTAAACTATCTATACCTTTTGATCTAATAATGACACTATTTTTCTATTTCCAAAGATGATTAGGTAAAAAGTAAATGAATCTCTATTTTCTAAAATATTTATAGCAGCTCTTTGTAGAAAAAAAGAAGTGGAAATTGCAGAGAAGCTAAAATTGGGGAATGCCTGAACAAGTTTTGATATATGTATAAGAAATGATAAGCTCAATTATTTTAGAAGAAAAATAGAAAGACTTGCATGGAATAATAAAAAATGAAATTAACAGAACCAACAGAATATTGAATAGAATAATAGTACTTTTTAAAGAATGACTCTCAATGAATAAGTTATTTATTATATATCCAAATGTATCCAAAATATCATATATCCAAAAAATATCCAAAATATGTATACAAAATATCCAAATATATATATCCAAAATAACATAAAGGAAATATGAAGAAAGACACTATCAGTATCCGGGGAAAGAATTAGTAAATAGTAGCATGTATTGAATAATTTCACACATACATATACACATAGGTGTGTAAGTATACACACACAGACATATACACACACAAATATCTATTTGTGGCTAATGGTTGCTATCTCTATGGTAGAGGAAGGGAAGAAAAAATAAATTTACATAATCATTTTGTTGTATATTTGAAAGGAATAGCAAGCTGTGCATAGTAGATTTGCACTTTCATGTATAATTATTCTTTTTTTATACTGTTATGTGAAATGCTTGTTGAATTTTATATGGTGCTTTGAGATGTTAATACTGCTTTATATACA
>JAJPUD010028067.1:0-12310 GCA_023553655.1 Myrmecobius fasciatus
AACTTAGAATATCTGGTATCTGGAACCAGAGTAGACTTTTTTAGTACTCATGCACTGAACGGATAAAATATACATCATGATCTAGTAAAGAATGCAAAAAAGGGCAGTTATGTAGATAAAGTTAAGAAAGTAGTATAACAAAAACCTACACATAATTACATATGAAGAGAAATGAGTATATTGTAGCTAACAGTGTGAGTGTTATAGAAAATTCAAAAAAGAATTTTAGGATGCCTCTGAAAATAAGGTTTTTTTTGTTTATTTGATTTATTTTCATTATCTTTTACTTTAGCTAGTACTAGAAACATAAAGTGGTATTACTCTAGAACAAACTAGACTCATAAAACAATTGCTACCTGTTAGAGGAATTGAGGACTATGTCTAGCAATGGATACATGAGAATGATGCTTTCTGGCAGAGAGAAAAGAATGCTAGATTCAGAACTAAGACCTCTGTCACTAATCTTTCTGATTTTTAATTATTTAATCTTTAAAAATGGGGACAATCATAACTGACCTGTAATATGTCCTATATTGAGTTCATCAAATGCTAGCTTACTCTTGACACTGACAATTTTATCTCATATATCTCATCTATCCCACTGATCTACCTATATTTATTAGCCAGCAACAGATACTTTTAATGGTTATTGCCTTATAGTAAAGATTGAGATCTAGTTTTGCCAGACTACCTTCCTTTGTATTTTTCCCTTTAATTCCCTAGATATCCTTAACCTTTTGTTCTTTCAGGTGAATTTTATTATTTTTTTTTCTAGCTCTATCAGGTATTTTTGGTAGTTTGATTGGCATGGCACTGAACAAATTAGATACTATAGGCAGAACAGACATCTTTATTAAATTATTTAATCTATACCATGAAAAATTAATATTTTTCCAATTGTTTAAATGACTTTGTCGGAAAAGTGTTTTGTGATTGTGTTATATATTTCCTGGATTCATCTTGGCAGGTAGAGCCCCAAATATTTTATGTTAATCACAGTTATTTTAAATGGAATTTCTCTTTCTATCAATTGCTACTGGGGTTTGTCAGTCATAGAAAGGAAAGCTGATCGTTTATGTGAGCTTATCCTCTAGCCTGCAATTTTTCTAAAGTTATATCAAGCAAATTTTCATTGATGCTGTATAGTTCTCTAAATATACCATCATATCATCTGCAAAGAATGATGATACTTTTCTTCTCTAGTTGCCAGTTCTAACCCCTTTGATTTTTTTTTCTTCTTTTATTTGTAAAGCTAACATTTCTAGTACCATTTTGTGTAATAGTTGTGATAATGGGCAGCCTTGATTCACCCTTGATCTTATTAGGTTGGTTTCTAGTTTATTCTTAATACATCACAAATAATTCTTGTGGTTGATGGTAATATGTGTGTATGTATGTACACACACACAAACACACACACACATATATACTGCTTATAACTTTAAAGAATGCTCCCTTTATTCCTATTATCTCTAGTGTTTTTGAATAGGAATGGGTGTTGTATTTTGTCAGTGGCTTTTTTAACATGTAAAGAGAAAATCCCATGATTTCCATTAGTTTTGCTATTGATATGGTCAATTATGTTCCTTTTTTTAACATTGAACCAAATTTGATATAAATTACATCTGATCCTAGTATATAATACTTATAGCATTTTACTGTAACTATCTTGCTATGGTTTTGTTAGAAATTTTACATTAATATTCATTAGAAAAATTGGTCTTCCTAGAGAACTCTAATGGCTTCTTTAGTTTACTTTTCTAAAGTGGGATTATTTAGGTCATTTCCAAATCTGTTAATCTAGTTAATTTATATTTTCATATATTTTCATTTCACTCAGACTGATAGATTTATTTGGTATAAAATTGGGCAAAATATTTCTAAGTGATTATTTTAATTTCTTCTTAATTGACTGTGAATACACATTTTTAATTTTTTTATAGTGGGTACTTGGTTTTCTTCTTTCTTTTTTAAAAAAATCAAAATAGCCAATGGTTTATTGAGTTTTCCCCCCACAAAATCAGCTCCTAGATTTATTAAGTTGTTTTTTTTTTCTCTTCAGTCTTATTTTTCTCACATTTGATTTTCAGGACATCCAATTTAGTGCCTATTTGGGGAATTTTAATTTGTTCTTTTTCAATTTTTCTTTAGTTACATGCACAATTGATTGATATATTCTTTCCCCATCTTATTGAATTAATAGAAAATTAAATACTAAATACTGTTTTGATTACATCCCATATATATTGGCATTATTTATTGTCATTCTTTATTCAATATATGGAAATTATTGATTTTTTTCCTATGATTTGTTTCTTGACCCATTTATTCATTAGGATTAAATAGTTTTGTTTTCAATTAATTTTACTCTATCCTTCCACTTCCACTTATGAATCATACTGCTTTATGACCTTAAAAGAATATATTTAATATTTCATTCCTTTTCATTTGATTTTGAGGTTTTTTCTACATTATTATATGCTCTATTTTGCATGGGTACCATGTGTTGCTCAGATAAAGGCTTTTCCATTTCAAATTCCTCTAAATATTTGTCATATCTAGCTTTTCAAATATTCTATTGATCTCATTTTTTCTTATTCATTTTATGGTTGGATTTATTGAGTTTTAAGAGAGGACGGTTAAGATTCCCCCACCAGTATAGTTTTGCTGTAGATTTATTGTTTTAATTAACTTAATTTCTCCTTCATTTATTGTATGTTATACAAGTTAATGCACATATGTTTCATATTGATATTGCTTTAATGTCTTTGGTATTTTTTGAAAAATTGTTAGTTCCTTCCTTATCTCACTAGCCTATTTTTTTCTTTCTTTTTTTGCCTATTTGTGCTCTTTCTCCTTTTCTTTTCTCATCAGTGCTTTGCTCCTGTTTACATCCTCTGACTTGCCCTTACTTGCATCAAACACTTTTACCTTGTTCTTGAACATATTTTTTAATGTTTTTTTGCCTCAATATTTTTCTTGTGTCTTGATATTAGAGGTCAATTTTAAAAAAAAAAATAATTCTGGTCCTCTTCTTATGAAAGTTTGAAATACATTTGTTTTTTGAATCCCCCCCATCTTAGTAGTATGCTTAATTCCTTAGCATAGGTGTTACTTGGTTGTAGTACTAGCTCCTTTGCCTTCCAGAATATTATGTTCCATGATCTCCAGTCCTTCAGTGTTGCACTTGCCAGTCTTATGTAATCCTGATATCTTCCCCTAAATACAGCTTTGGATTTTTTTCTCCTTTTTATAATTTTTTGAATTTGTTTGACTGTTTCTTGAGTCTCATAAGAGTCATTAGTGTACACTTGCCCAATTTTACTTGTAAGGTGTTCTTTTGTTCAGGTAGCTTTTGTATGTTATTTTCCATTTGCCCAATTGTACTTTTTACTGAGGCAAATGGGGTTAAGTGATTTGCCCAAGGTCACACAGCTTGGAAGTGTTAAGTGTCTGAGGTCAGATTTGAACTCAGGTCTTCCTAACTTGATGCCTAGTGTTCTATCCACTGTACCAATTGTACCTTAAAAGGATTTTTTTCTCCTTTTCCATTTAGTCAATTCCACTTTTTAAGCAATTTTTCCAAGCTGGTGACTCTTTTTTCATGATTTTTTTGCACTATATTTTTATTACAATCTTTGTTTTACTTCTCTTATATGCTTTTAAGCTTCTTTTTTGAGCTCTACTTACCATGAGTTCATTCTAGGTTTGAGATCATTTCTTATTTTTCTTTGGGATTTTGCCCATAGGTAAAACCTATTGACAGGATTGTCCTCTTTTGGGTTTATGCTCTTTTTATGGTAATCTTCTTTGTATTGTTGTTTGCTCCTCTCTCTTTTTCACCTTCCCTTCCTCCCTTTCTCCTCCTTTCCCTTTCTTTTAAATTTGATCTTATGCTTTTCAGGAAGTAAGATGATCTTGGACTTCTTCCGCCAGTAACTATAGGCTATAGGTCTTTACTTGGTGCTGCAATTATGTTGCTCTTAGCCCATGTGGTACTTTCATGTCTGGTGTTGGCTAAAGGGGTGGGATAGTCTGTGCCCAGAGCTTCTGGAGACTATAGGGACTGGAAGCTTACCTGTTATTGAGCTGAGGTTGTAGTGGCGGGTGTATGGTGTGTACTGAGGCCAGGTGAAGTGTTTTTGCATATCCCTGGAGATATACTGAAGCAAGTATTGTTCTGGCTCCTGGAGGATTGCAAATTTTCTGGAGCTACCCATAGTATGTGTTGATTCCAGGAGCTAGAGTCTGCAAACTCCACTACTTGTGCCAAAGGCTATATGAACTAGTCTTCAGCTAAAAAAAATAATATCTTAGAAAAGTTAAAAAATGATCTTAAAAGAAAGATAGGGGCTGGGGGCCAAGATAATGGACAGTAGACAAGTTTTTCTCTGATCACTTTCTGATTTCCATCAGATCAAAACCAGTGCAAGCCTCTGAAGAGAGTGTAACAAATTTCTAGCAGAACTACAGGAAAGATCTGTCTCAAACAAACAAGGGGTTGTTGCAGCCTAGCCGGAGATCCAGAGCTAGAGAAGCTTCCCTAAGCTGAGGGAATCGAGTGGGAGGCATATAGCTAAAATAAAGCAATTATTTGCTGTTCTGTCCTGGTTTAGAAGCCATTGGATCAGCAGACAAGCTGTGAGTTCTCTAACACAACTACAGAAGGCAAATAGTGAACCCATAAACTTCAGCATAACAAGCAGAATTTGGTTCCTTCAATGATAAGAAAGCCAGAAACACAAACTCCAGGGTAGGGTAAAGTCACTGTGCTCTAACAAGGAAGCTAGGAACAACCTCTCCTTTGTCCTAAGAGCACACCTGAACCTTTATAAATGAGCAAAAAATCAAAAAAGAGCTCTGATCACAGATAACTTTTCTGGAGACTGTGAAGAACAGACTTCAAACCCTGAGGACAATAAAGGCAAAATATCTCCAGATGAATCCTCAAAGAGTGATATAAATTGGTCTCCATCTCACAAGGTCCTCTTTGAAGAATTCAAAAAGGATCTTAAAAGACAATTAGAAGAAAATGATAAAGAAAAAGAGAGCCCTGGAAAAAGAAACATAGAAATTGTCTGGAGAAAATAATTCCTTAAAATTACTTTTGGAGAAATAAAAAAAAAAAGAAAACAACTCCTTGAACAACAGAATTTGTGAAATAGAAAACAATCCAATGAACAAAAGAACCTACTTGAAAGTTCAGTTGTCCAGATGCAAAAGGGGAAAAAACTAAATGAAGAAATGAATTCAATAAAAATTAGAATTAAACAAATGGAAATGAATGATGCAATGAAACATCAAGAATCACTCAACACCAAAATAAAAGTAAAAATATAAGAAAATGTAAACTATGCCATCAAAATAACAATGAATCTGGAAAATAGATCCAAAAGAACCTGTCTAAAAATTATTGGGCTCCCTGGAGACCCTGATAAAAAAGAGCCTATACAACATCTTTTGAGAAATCATCAAAGAAACCTGCCTAGATGTCCTAGATCTAGAAGGTGAAATAGCCATTGAAAGAATCTACAAACCACCTCCTGAAAAAGAACATAAAATGAAAAGACCAAGGATTATTGTATCTAAGTAACAGAATTATCAGAATAGGAAATACAGTTAGTATTTTTAACTGATTGTGAATGGAATGAACACTCCGATAAATGGAAGCAAATATAAAACCACATTAAAAGCCAAAATCCTTCAATTTGTTTTTTACAAGAAACAGTTTGAAAGCACAGTGACACTTAGAGAGTAAAAGTAAAAGACTGAAATAGCATCAATTATGCTTCAGCTGAAGTAAAAAAAAAAAAGATATATTATCCATCCTAATATCGGATAAAGCAAAAGCTAAATAGAGCTAATTAAAAAAGATAAGGAAGGAAACTATTCTTGCTAAAGGTTACCGTAAATAAAGAAATAATATCAGCATTAAACATATATACACAAAGTGATATATCATCTCTATACCACTAATAAAGGAGAAGTTAAGCAAGTTACAAGAGGAAATGGACAGCAAAACGTTACTAGTGGGAGATCTTAAACTCTCTCTATCAGAACTAGATAAATCAAACCACAAAATAATGAAGAAAGAAATTAAGAAAGTAAATGGAATTTTAGAAAAGTTAAGGATAACAGACCTTTAGAGAAAATATTTTTATTTCTCAGAAGCACATGCAACTTAAACAAAAATTTACCATGTGTTAAGGCATAAAAACCTCTCAAAATCATATGCAGAAAGGCAGAAATAGTAAATGCTTTTTTAAGACAGTGTTGCAATTAAAACTACATATATCAAAGGGACAGGTAAAAAGAGACCAAAAACTTAATTGGAAACTAAATAATCTAATCCTAAAGAATGAGTGGGTCAAACAAGAAATCAAAGAAACAATAGAAAATTGCATTCAAGACATTGCATTCAATGACAACGAGACAACATACCAAAATTTATGGGATGCAGCCAAAGTTGTTCTTAAGGGAAATTTCAAATCTCTAGATGTTTACCTGTATTAAATAGAGAAAGAGAAGATCACTGAAAATGATATGGAACTAAACAAGTTAGAAAAGAGTAAATTAAATGCCAAATTTGCAATTCTGAAAATAAAAGGGAAAATTAATAAAATTAAAGTGAAAAAAATATTGATAGTAGTAAATAAAAGTAAGTTGGTTTTATGAATAAACCAACAAAACATGCAAACTTTTGATTACAAAAAGAAAAGTAAAAAACCTAATCACTAACAACAAAAACAAAAAGGGCAAACTAACTACCAATGAAAAAGAAATTCAAGCAAAAATTAGAAACTATTTTGCCCAACTGAATGGCAGCAAGTCTAACAATCTAAATGAAATGGATGAATATTTACAAAAATTTAAATCCCCTGTTAGCACAAGAGAAAATAAATTATTTAAATAGTTCCATTTAAGAAATCAGATAGAAAAAAACCATTAATGAACTCCCTAAGAAAAAAAAAAATCTCAAGGGACAAATGTATTCACAAGTGATTTCTATGAAACATTTAAAGAGTAATCAATTTCAATATGATGTAAATTATTTGGAAAAAATAAATAAAGAGGGAGTACTACCAAATTCTTTTTATGACAGAAATAGCGGTATGGGGATCTTTTTTTTTTTTTTTTTTTTTTTTGCTTTTTTGCTGAGGCAATTAGGGTTAAGTGGCTTGCTCAAGGTCACACAACTAGGAAGAGTTAAGTGTCTGAGGCCAGATTTGAACTTAGGTCTTCCTGATTTCAGGGCTGGTGCTCTATCTACTGCGCCACCTAGCTGCCCCTAGTATTGAGATATTAATGCGGAAAAGCCAAAACAGAGAAAGAAAATTGCAGATGCAAAAATTTTAAATAAATTATTAACAAAGAAATCACAGCAACTTATAAGCAGGATAAAAATACACTGTGACTAAGTGGGACTTATATTAGGAAGGCAAGATATTGGTGCAATATCACAAAATTATTGTCTAAATTTACCATGTCAATAATAAAACCAATAGAAATCATATGATAATTTCAATACATGAAGAAAAAGCTTTTTATTCAATACATCACCATTACTATTAAAAACTCTAGAGAACATAGAGATAAAGTAAGCTTTCCTTAAAATAATTATCAGTATAAAACAATAAGCAAGCATTTTTATCATGGAGAGAAACTGGACACAATCCCAATAAGATCAGGGGTGAAACAATGATATCCATTATTACCACTATTATTCAACATAATGCTAGAAATGTTGGCTTTAGCAATAAGAAAAGAAAAAAAAATAAAATTAAAATAGGTAATGTGGAAATAAAATTATCATTCTTTACAGATGATATGATGACATACATAGAGAATCCTAGAAAGTCATTCAGAATCCTACTTGAAATAATACACAGATTTAGAAAAGTTGCAGAATATAAAATAAGCCAAGTGAAATCATCAGCATTTCTATATATTACTCACAAAGTCTATCAGCAAGAGATAAAAAGGAAAATCCCATTAGAAATAATTTTATACACAGTAAAATATTTGGCAGTCTATCTGCCTACCCAAAGCCAAGAACTATATGAACACAATTGCAAAACACTTCTCACACAAATAAATTTAGATCTAAGCAATTGGTAAAATATCAATTGCTCATGGCTAGGCAGAGCTAATATGATAAAAATGACAATTCTGCCTAAATTAGTCTACTTATTCAGTGTTGTACAAATACAATTGCTAAAACATTATTTCATAAAACTATAAAAAATAATAATAAAATTCATGTGGAAGAAAAAAGATCAATAATATCAAGGGAAATGATGAAGAAAAATAGAAATGATTGTGTCTTAGCAATACCAAATCTAGTCTATTATAAAGCAGCAGTCATCAAAACCATTTGGTATTGGCTAAGAAATACAATTGTGGATCAGTGGAATAGATTAGATTTACATGACATAAATGTTAAAGCCTAGAGTAATCTTATATTTGATAAACTCCCAAACTCCAGCTCCTGGAATAAGAACTCACTATTTGACAAAAATTGCAGGGAAAACTGGACCCCAAAATGAAAACTTTATGAGTATAGTAGCTAAATTACAGAATAATCAGATCATGGAGAAAATACTGCAAGCAGCCCAAAGGAAATAAATCAAACATGAAGAACCCATAATCAGGTTTACCCAAGACTTAGCAACTTCCACATTAAAGTGTCAGTTTCTGGGATATAATATTTCAGAAAGCAAAGTAGCTTGGACTACAACCAAGAGGCAACTATCAAACAAAATTAAGCATTATCTTTTAGGGGAAAAATTGACATCCAATGAAATAGGGGATTTTCAATGATTTCCTGTGAAAACACCAGAGCTGAACAGAAAATTTGATCTCCAAATAAAAGACTCACGAGGAGCAGCATAAGAAGTAATTTATAAGCCAGCTCATTTTGGAGGGCCTGGAAAAGCCTATATGAACTGATGCTGACTGAGATAAGCAGAGTCTAGAGGGCATTGTGTACAGTAGCAATAAAATTAATTCATCATCAACTGCTATGGAGTTGGTTGTTTTCAACAATGGGGTGACTCAAGAAAATAACAATAAACAGGATGGAAAAAAGTTAATCACATTTAGAGAGAAAACTATGGAGACTGAATGTATATCAGAGAGAGCATAGTATTTGCATGCTTTTTGGTGGTAGTGGCATTTTCTTGTTTTGTTTTGTTTTTTCATTTTGAGCAGATTTTTTTTTTGCAACATTATGAGCATACAAAAAGAATTGAATAAGTTTAATCTATATTGGATTGCTTTCTGTGTTGGTGAGTATTGGGGAAAGGAGAGGGGGAAACATTTTAACACAGGGTTTTACAATGATCAATGTTGAAAAAAAATAATTAAATACTATTAATAACAAGAATGAAGGGAAAAGATGGCCAATTTACCTTAAGAAAAGATTGAATCTGGGAGTGAAAGACAGTTTCTGACCAAAATAGAAACAATTGCTTTTTATACTCATTCTGAAATGACAAAACCCAAACAACAAATGAGGATGGAACTCAGACTTATTATTCATCAATCAGTGAGAGTGATTTGGGTTTAAAAGTATAGTACAGTAGCTTTGAATTTGAATCCCAATGAACTTTATAAAAGCTTGGTTTTTCAGATATTTCTTATAAGAAACCATAAGTATAAGATACAGGAGACAAAAGAGTTAATTAGCCCAGTTACATTTTTCTTTGGGGAGGTGATAAAATAAATATGGAAAGAAAAAAAAAGAAAAAAAAAACAGATCACAAACCCCAAGGTATCCTGCAAAGTATAAGCAATAAAAATGTATATTTTTGTAGACAAAAACTCCACATGTAAAAATAATAAGTCTCCACCTGGATAGAGGGAGAAGAGGAATACCAGTAGGAAAAGGAGAAAAAAGAGGAAGAGGAAATAGCAGTATTGTCTAATTGGAACTGGCTGGTTCAGTCCCTCTATTCAGTCCTTTTTCTTGAAGAGCACCAAAGATTTGCAAATGAATTACTGAATTTGAGAGAGGAAGAGTTGTGCAAAGTCATCAGCCTCACTGTCTCCTTCAGAAATATATGATGTCATTTAAAAGTATAATATGAAACTAAGAACTTTTGATTTAAGGGAAGGAGTCTTATGATCTGTAGCCCTTAAGTTTGTTAGCTGTCCAGTAATGAACAAATCAATAAATATTTCTTGCTCATAGGCTGTTCATCTATAAAACTGGGGCAGCAATGTTTTCATTATCTATCTTACCCTGTACAGTGATTAAACCAGAATGTAAATCATGTAGCACCACATATAAAGAAGAATTCTTAACAGGATATTGAAAAAGGCTTGCACCTAGTAGGGTCTTAATAAATGTTTGATTGAAATGGAGATAGAATTAAAATTAACCACAGGATTGTAAATTTGCAAAATTCTCATTGGTTTCCATCTAAAATATAAATTCATAGATAATTTAAAAATGTTAACTGAGAACAAACAAGATAATATTGGATAAAAACTACTAAAAAATGTAAGGACATCAAAATTGGATTAAGAACTAGTTAAAACTGATTGTAGGCATATAATTTTTGATGAAGCAACATTGAATATAAAGAAATAGAACTGAATAAAAATAATATGTGACAGAGATCTGTCACAAATTCCTCTTGCATAGTAACTGGAGAATATTGCCTCAGCATTGTATTTACCATATCTTACCTAGCACCATTTAAAAAAATAGAGAGAGAAATTACATTACCACATGAAGACACAAAATGTACTTGAACGGTGTTATCTCAAATGCTATTATAGATTTTAGAAAGTCCTCTGATTTAATCAATAGAAACATCTATAAAGAGATACAAAGAAAGGATGTTGAAAAGATCTAATATTTCTGTATTCAGATAGTTGTGAAAGGCAAAATGGGATAATTCAAATTCACAAGTCTCAAATCTGTTTTTTTCTCTTTCATACAGTGCATGAATACTGAACCAGTGGGGATACCCAGCTTCTTCTGTCCTTTTGTAGTCCAAGATCTTATTCTCCAAATTTCTTTAGTATTATCAATCCACACAGGAGGGCAATCTCATTCATCCTCCATTCAAATGACATCAATCTTCCAAATCTAGAACTAAAAGGTATTATTTCTATGTCTAATAACTACCTTAGTTTCAAAGATGACTAAAATATTTGTTTTTTCATATCCTAAAACTAAGTGGAAATTCATAATTAAATGACAACAATTAAGCTGATCTTTTAATGATAACACTAAACCTAAGAAGAAAAGTCTATAGGTTTTGGGAGAAAAGTATTTGTTCTAAAGTAATTGCCATATGGAAAAAAAAAACTCTAAATCATTATTAGAGAAATGCAAATTACAGCAACTCTGAAATGCCATCTCATACCTCTCAAATTGGCTAAGATGTTGGAGGGGATATGGGAAAATTGGAACACTAATGCAGTATTGATGGAATTGTAAAATGATCCAAACATTCTGGAGAGTAATATAGAACTATGCCCCAAAATTTATCAAACTGCACATACCCTTACATTCAGCAGAGCCATTATTGGGTCTGTATACCAAGGAAATCATAAAGAAGGGAAAAGGAGCCACTTGCAAAAAATGTTTGTAGTTGCTTTTTTGTAGCAACAAAGAATTGGAAAATGATGTCCATCAATTGGGAAATGGCTGAAGAAGTTGTGGTATATTAAAGTAATGGAATATTATTCTTCTACAAAAAATGGTGAAAAAGATGATTTTAGAAAGTCCTGGAAAGACTTACATGAACTGATTTTGAGCAAAACAAGCAGAAGTAAGAATATATCATACACAGCAATAGCAAGAATGTGTGATGATCAATTATGAAAGGCTTTGTTTTTTCTTAATGGTTCAGTAATCCAAAGAAATCCCAATAGACTTTCAAAAAAAATTGCATCTGCATCCAGAAAAAGAGCTTTAGAGACTGAACGTAAAACAACACATTCTATATTCACTTCTTTTTTTTCGTTTTTTTTCTTATCCCTCCCGTGGTTTTTCCATTTTGCTCTGATTTTTCTCTCCCAGCATGATTCATAAAGCAATGTTTGTTTAAAAAGAAGGAGAAAAAGAAAGAAAGAGAGCGAGAGAGAAAGAGAAAAAAGAAAGAAAGAAGGAAAGAAAGAGAAATAGAGAAAGAATGAAAGAGAAAGGAGAGGAAGAAAGAAAAAGAGAGAGAAAGGAGAGAAAGAAAGAAAAAGAAAGGAAGGAAGGAAAGAAGGAAGGAAGGAAGGAAGGAAGGAAGGAAGGAAGGAAGGAAGGAAGGAAGGAAGGAAGGAAGGAAGGAAGGAAGGAAGGAAG
>JAJPUD010028068.1:0-12335 GCA_023553655.1 Myrmecobius fasciatus
GGCGGGGGGAGGGAAAGGAAAAGCTTGGGAAAAAAAATGTTTTTTTTGCAAAGGTCAATGTTGAAAGGTCACTCATATGTTTTGCAAATAAAAAGCTTTATTAAAAAAAAAAGGAAAGAATTCACTGATCACCTCCTGAAAGAGAACCCAAAATTAAAACCCCAAGGAATATCGTGGCTAAATTTCAGGACTATAGTACCAAGGAAAAGATTCTGCTAGCAGCTAGAAAGAAACAATTCAAATACCGAGGATCTATAATTAGAATCACACAGGATCTGTCAGCCTCCACAATGAAGGATCAAAGGGCCTCGAACCAGATAGTCTGAAAGGCAAAGGAACTTGGATTACAGAAAATAATAACCCATCCTGCTAGAATGAGCATTATCCTCCAGGGAAGAAGATGATCATTTAATGATATAGGTGAATTTCACCTATTTCTAATGAAAAGACCAGATCTGAACAAAAAATTTGACCAACAAACACACAACTCAAGAGAAGCATAAAAAGGTAAAAAGGAAAGGACTCCTGAAAACTTTATTTCTACTATGGGGATACTTGAAGATTGGGGGTATAATTTGATATTACTTTGATAATAAGAAAAAGAAAACCAGAGGGGGAAAGGCTATCATACTGGGGGAAAGAGGGAAAAAGTGGAAAAAAAAGGTTAAAAAAAAGGAGGTTAAAATAAGGTAAAATGTCATGAAGAGACAAAGAAAAGCTAATATAATTGAGGGAAAGAAAGGAGGGAGATGAGCATTGTGTAAATCTTACTCTCATCAGATTGGGCTCTAAAAGTTTATATCACACACTTTTGGTTTCACAGACAAACTTGTCCTTCCTTATGGGGAAGTGGGAGGGAAAGGAGGAAAAGAAAGGGATAGACTAGTAGAAGCGAAATTAGAAGAATCAGGGGAAAGGAGTTAAAAAGGGGGAGGGGCTCTAAAAGGGGGAGGATTATTTGTGGGAGGGGGTCGTCAAAAACAAAATACTGATGAGGGCAAAGGGAGACAGGGAAAAGGAAAAGGGAAAGGAAAGGGAGAGACATAACTTGCGTAAATAAGATGGCAGGAAATACAGAATTAGTTATTCTAACTGTGAATGTGAATGGGATGAACTCTCCCATAAAGCAGAAGCAGATATCAGACTGGATTAAAAAACAGAATCCAACAACATGTTGTCTACACGAAACACATCTAAAGCATAGCGACACATAAAGGGTGAAGATAAAAAGTTGGAGCAGAACCTATTATACTCCAGGTGAACAAAAAAAGCAGTGTTAGCAATCCTGATATCAGATCAATTAAAAGCAAATATAGATTTAACCAAAGGAGATAAAGAAGGAAACTATATTTTATTAAAGAGTACCATAAATAATGTAGCAATATCAATACTTAATATATATGCACCAAGTGGTATAGCATCCAAATCCCTAGGGGAGAAATTAAGAGAGATGCAAGAAGAAATAGAGAGCCAAACTATACTAGTGGGTGATCAAAACCTGGTTCTCTCAGAATTAGATAAATCAAACCACAAAATAAATAATAAAGAAACTGGGGAGGTAAACCAATTGTTGGAAAAGTTAGGTATGATAAATCTTTGGAGGAAATTAAATGGAGACAGTAGGGAGTTTACATTTTTTTTCAACGGTTCATGGAACTTATACAAAAATTGACCATATATTAGGGCATAAAAACCTCAAAATCAACTGCAGAAAGGCAGAAATAGTAAATGCATCTTTTCCAGATCATGATGCAATGAAAATCACATGTAAAATAAAGTCAGGAGAAAATAGACCAAAAGTTAATTAGAAATTAAATAAACTAATTCTGAAGAATGAATGGATGAAAGAGCAAATCATAGACACAATCAATAATTTCATCCAGGAGAACAACAATAAGGAGACAACATAGCAACATTTGTGGGATATGGCTAAAGTGGTTATAAGGGGCAATTTTATATCTCTAGATGCTTACTAGAATAAAAGAGAGAAAGAAAAGATCAATGAATTGGCCTTACTATAATAATAATAATAAAATAGAAAAAGAAAAAATTAAAAATCCTCAATTAAATACCAAATTGGAAATTCTAAAAGTAAAAGGGGAAATTAATAAAATTGAAAATAAGAAAATTATTGAATTATTAAATAAGTTGGTTTTATGAAAAAAAAAACAATAAAATAGATGTCTTTAGTTAATTTTATAAGAAAAAGGAAAGAGGAAAATCAAATTGTTAGTCTCAAAAATGATAAAGGAGAAATTTCCTCCAATGAAGAGGAAATTAGAGTGATAATTAGGAGTTACTTTGCCCTACTTTATGGCAGTAAGTTTGGTAGTCTAAATGAAATGGAAGAATATCTACAAAAATGTGATTTCCCAGGATAACAGTAGAGGAAATAAATTATTTAAATAGCCCCATATTAGAAAAAGAAATACATTAAGCTTTTAAACAACTCCCTAAGAAAAAATCTCCAGGGTCAGATGGATTTACATGTGAATTCTACCAAATATTCAAAGAACAATTAATTTCAATACTATAAAAACTATTTGAAAAAATAGGGACAGAAGGTATACTACCAAATTTCTTTTATGATACCGATATGGTGCTGACAGTTAACCAGGTAGGTGAAAACAGACAAAGAAAACTATAGACCAATTTCCCTAATGAATATTGATGCAAAAATTTTAAATAAGATATTAGAAACGAGATTACAGAAAGTCATCCCTAGGATAGCACACTATGACCAAATAGGATTTATACCAGGAATGCAGGGCTGGTTCAATATTAGGAAAACTAACAGCACAATCAATTATATTAATAGTCAAGCTAACAAAAACCATATAATTATCTCAATAGATGCAGAAAAAGCATTTGGTAAAATCCAACACCCATTCCTATTAAAAACACTAGGGAGTATAGGAATAAATGGGGTTTTCCTTAAAATGATTACCAGCATCTACTTAAAAGCATCAGCAAGCATGGTATGTAATAGAGACAAACTAGAACCATTCACAATAAGATCAGGAGTGAAACAAGGCTGCCCACTGTCACCATTACTATTTAATATTGTATTAGAAATGTTAGCTTTGGCAATAAAAGAAGAAAAAGAGATAAAAGGAGGAGTTAATGAAGAAACCAAATTAACACTCTTTGCAGATGACATGATGGTATACTTAGAGAACCCTAGAGACTCAACTAAAAAACTACTAGAAACAATTCACAACTTCAGCAAAGTGGCAGGATTCAAAATTAATCCACATAAATCATCAGCATTTTTATATATTACAAACAAAGTTCAGTAGCAAGAGATACAAAAAGAAATTCCATTCAAAATAATGGATGATAGTATAAAATATTTGTGAATCTATCTGCCAAGAAAATGTCAGAAACTATACTAACTAAACTACAAAACACTTTCCACACAAATAAAATCAGACCTAATCAATCGGAAAAAATTAAGTGCTCATGGGTAGGCAGAGAGAATATAATAAAAATGACAATAGTACCCAAACTAATCTACCTATTTAGTGACATACCAATCAAATCCCAAGAAATTATTTTATAGACCTAGAAAATAATAGTAGCAAAGTTCATTTGGAAGAACAAAAAGTCAAGAATTTCAAGGGAATTAATGAAAAAAAAAAGGTAGGTGAAGGTGGCCTTGCTGTACCAGATCTAAAACTATATCATAAAGCAGCAGTCATCAAAACCATTTGGTATTGGCTGAGAAATAGAGCAATCAATCACTGGTATACGGTAGGATATCAGGACAATCTGGGCAATAACTAGCAATTTAATGTTTGATAAACCCAAAGACCCCAGTTTTTGGGATAAGTACTCAGTATTCCGCAAAAACTGCTGGGAAAATTGAAATCTAGTGTGGAAGAAATTAGGGCTTGACCCACGCCTAACACCACATACCAAGATAAAATCTAAATGGGTTTATGATCTAGATATAAAGAGTGATGTTGTAAGCAAATTATAGGTGCGTAGTATAGTTTACCTCTCAGACTGTGGAGATGGAATAAATTTATATCCAAAGAAGATGTAGAACTCTTAATTGAACACCAGATAGATAATTTTGATTATATTAAGTTAAAAAGTTTCTGTACAAACAAAACTAATGCAAACAAGATTAGTAGGGAAGCATCAAATTGGGAAATCATCTTTACATTTAATGGTTCTGATAAAGGCCTCATTTCTAAAATATATAGAGAATTGTCTCATATATATATAAGAATTCAAGCCACTCTTCAATAGATAAGTGGTCAAGGGATATGAACAGAAAATTTTCAGATGATGAAATTAAAACCATCTCTAGTCATATGAAAAGTGGCTCCAAATCACTATTGATCAGAGAAATGCAAATTCAGACAACTCTGAGGTACCACTGCACACCTGTCAGATTGGCTAAAATGACAGGAAAAGATAATGATGAATGTTGGAGGGGATGTGGGAAAACTGGGACACTAATACATTGTTGGTGGAACTGTGAACCGATCCAACCATTCTGGAGAGCAATTTGGAGCTATGCTCAAAAAGTTGTCAAACTGTGCATACCCTTTGACCCAGCAGTATTTCTATTGGGCTTACATCCAAAAGAGATCTTAGAGGAGGGAAAGGGACCCACATGTGCAAGAATGTTTGTGGCAGCCCTTTTTGTAGTGGCTAGAAACTAGAAACTGAATGGATGCCCATCAATTGGAGAGTGGCTGAATAAATTATATTATATGAATGTTATGGAACATTATTGCTCTGTAAGAAATGACCATCAGGATGATTTCAGAGAGGTATGGAGTGACTTACATGAAGTAATGCTTCATGTAACATGTAACATGTAACATGAAACAAGCAGAACCAGGGGATCATTATACTCAGCAAAAACAATATTACATGATGATCAATTCTGATGGACATGGTTCTCTGCAAGAATGAAATGTCTCAAACCGGTTCCAATTGTTCAGTGAAGAAAGCCATATACACCCTGAGAGAGGGATGTGAAATGTGGACCACAATATAACATTTTCATGCTCTCCATTGATGTTTGCTTGCATTGTGTTTCCTTTCTCTGATTTTTTTCTTGTAGATAAGATTTTTCTTGCACAACAATGATGCGTGGAAATATGTATACATGCATTTGACTTGTCAAGTATTTTTAATATAATTAGCATGTAGTGGACTTCCTGACATCTAGGGGAGGGGAGGGGACTGGGGGGAAAATGTGTAATGGAAAGCTTTGTAATGACCAATGCTGAGGAACTACTCATACATATGTTGTGCAAATAAAAAGCTTTAATAAAAAAAAGTATATACTGGATGGCTTTTGGGGTCACATATCACAAAATATATTATCCTATGGTGGATCCTAAGAAAAAAACCCAGATTCATTAGACATGACTAGAGGTATTTGGGACAGGTTGTTGGTACATTTTTATAATGGAAAAATGACTTGAACATTCCTGCATATGCACATAATTTCCTAATAAAAACATTAGAACAGCCATGACTTTCCTCTATTAAAATTTTAGTTTTATATTTGACATATTGTTTAAAATTACTATTCAGGTCCTTTTGAAGCTAATCACCCTACTCCAATTTTTCCTACTCTTTTCCTTTAGGCCAATAACTCCTTTTTCATGGAATTCTTTCTCCCTTGTATCCATATTTCCAATTCCATAATAAAATCTAGAAAATTGTCCTGTAAAGTTCTTGGGGAGAGATGACAATGTTTTACTCAATATTTATTTTACTCACCTTTGTGTGATACCTAGGTAGAAAGGAGAAGAAAGGAATAAGAAAGAAGAAAATAGTTTGAAATTTGGATTTCTATAGAAAACAGTGTTATAGAAAACTCCTGCATGTTTTTTACCACTTTTTAAATGAGTTGCTGGAAGGGATTTGCTAATTACAAATCCATCTCTGCCTAGGCAAAGTAATGCCAGATAATTCTGGCAAAGTCTGATTATAAAAAGCTCACTTGGGAGCCTCTGACCTGGACCCAAGGTACAAAAAACACTAAGTTTACTGAGGAAGTTGCCAGCAAAACTTGCAGAGAAATGAATATCTCACTAGGTGAAAATTTAGAGAGTAAATGGATTGTTCCAGTTACCTGCAGCGATATGCATTGCTTTCCCGACCAATCAACAACCATGCATGTAAAAAATCAAGGTTGATTTCCTTCCTAGAGGAAGAGAAAAAAATGAAGGAATGGCTTTTCTTACACGTTTACTAGGATAATCCAAATTCAAATGATTTCTTACAATCATTATTCCCTTTTGCCTAGTTCTCTATCATTCTCTTGACAGTAGGTATTCCAAATCTCTCCTTTTTTTCTCTATCCCGAATCTCTCCTAATTTTCTATCTTTTTCTCTCTATTATACCTAACTCTTCTCTCCCATTCTTACTTTCTTTTTTACTTTCTTCTTCTCTTCCTCTCCCATTGCCACATTTCATTCAATTAAGTAGGAAGTGATAATCTGTTGAAAGACCTTTGTCTTTCAACAGATTATCACTTCCTACTTAATTGAATGAGGTCATCTAGCATTGTTTCATCATTTTCTTTATTATGCACCTCAAAATTTCTCAGTTTTACATATTTATTTATACTATTCTCTGAGAAATTGTCCCAATACTAACTCTTTGAACTAGTTTTAATTGTAATTTCTTTCTTTTCTCCTGATTTTTTCCAATGATTCTCTCATCTTTAGTGTATAATTTTTAATGTTTTCTATATTGACTAAAAAATTTCATGTGTACTTTATTCTAAAAAAATAAAAGACTGTCATTCTACCAAGTTATTTCATATTCTTTCCCTCAATCAGCTAATAAAGAAAGTAATATACACTTTGTTACTTCCTTTACCATTAATTTGCTCAGCTCCATGTTATCTGGCTCTTCATTGAATCTGTTGTCACTGAAGGGCATCTTTGATGTCTTATATAACCTGAGATGCAAAGTTCACTTCCATAATGCTCTCAATATTTGTAAAGATTGATTACTTAATATTATACTCCTATTGGAGGACCAAAGATGAGAGATGAAAGATTAAGAAAAGAGAGGTTCTGGTTTTATGGTTTCCAGCTTTGAGAAAGGAGACAAGTGATTGTGGACAATCATATCTGAAGTGAGAGAAAGAATCTGGGTAGAAGCCAAGATAGAGAGAAGCTGGCACTTTGATGATAACCTTACCTTCAGTTTACTATATTAGAGTCTGAAGAATTTATTCAGGTGAGTTCTGTGTAGAGGAGAGATTTGGGTGAGATCTGAGACTCTCTTGGTTGATCTGAGATAACTCATTATGAAAGCGAGATTTCATTCTCTCTGCATATTCACAAATATATACTTATGCATACCTTCTCTTACTTCTGTTTTTTATAATCTCTAATAAATGGACTCATTTGCTATTGGACAACCATTGTGACATTTAGTTAGAAGAGAGTCAAGCCTTGTGTTTATAGCTTAGACACTTATTTCATCCAAAAGGATAATTATCAGAAGCTAAAGATGAATCTAGAAATTATTTCCTCAAGGCTAAAATATTTAAGGGGGCAAATAGATATAATCATAGTAATATACCATACATTTTTGAGAGAACAAAATTGTTAACCTTTGGATCTTTGAGTTCCCCTTCTAGAAGGAATCAGTCATTCTTGAAGGAATGAAGGAATGAAAGAAGAATGATCTAGAGATATTTATCCATTCATGCCTCCCTATAAGAAAATCTAAACAGAAAATCAAAAGCATATGTCATGGGGAAAAACAAAACATACCATAGCCCTGTAACTTAATTGCCAAATCTCCTCAGATTGACTAATCCTCAGTATTCCTTTCTGGCTTAACATTTTCTTCCCTACTTTTGTGTCATTATTTCCTTAAAGATTTTTTTGTTAGAAATATTCTTTATTTACACTTTCTTAGTGTCTTCACTATCATGATTTCCTTTATAATCTCTATGGAGATGACTTCCAAATCAGTGTATTGAAGACATATTTCTTTCTCCTGAGCCACAGTCTTATATTTCCAATTGTCTGCTAGAAATCTTCATCAGGATGTTCCTTCATCAACTCAAACTACTAAATTCAAAATTGAAATTCTTGATTATCTTCTTAAATTTCTCCTTTCCCGATTATTTTAATGGCATCACAACTTTCCCAGGCTTGAAATTTGTAATTATAATTCAAACTTTTCTCTCCCTTATCTTACATATACAGCCAATCCTATTGATTCTACCTCCTTAATATCCCTGCCTTCTGTTTTTTTTTTTTCTTTTCTTTTCTTTTCCACTTATGACAGTGCTGTGGCTCAGGATGACATGACCTGTACTCTAGACTATTGTTTACACATACCTTAAAAATTCATAATTTATTTGTCTAATTTACATCAGCATGTCTTTGCTTAGAAAATCATTGATTCCTCAATATTGCCTATAGACAAAATATATTCCTTATTTTGACACTTAAGCTTTTCTACAATTGGCTCCATTCTAACTTTGCAGCCTTCTATAAAGATAATCATATTCTAATACAATACATTTTATCCAATCTAGACTACTATATGCTTCCCCATTTGGCCAGGTTTCTCATGCATCTATTCATTAGAATTGTTTGTCTATCATATCTAAAATTTCAGTATCCCTTTTTATTGACCTGTTAATGTTCTTCATTTTGTTTAAGGTAAAAAATTATTATGCCTTGGAGGATCTAAGCTATTTATGTTTGGAATTCCTGTTTGGGTTTCTACCATTTTAATTAGTGATGCATAAGCACAAATTCATATAGTTTATAATGTGGACCCACATGAATATGGACCCCATATATAACTGGACACATGATACTGAACACAATCCACAATAAACCAAGAACACTAAAATTCCTTCTGAAAAAAGGTAGTGGCAGTGAACTATCATGTGCCTCCACTTGTCATACTTGTAGTTTCATAGTTCAATATATCTGTCCTAGCCACAACACATTTATATGTGTTTGGGGCTGCTAGGTGAATACAGATTTTTTGAATCTGGGGACTTAAAAAAAGGCATTTTTAATCACAATGCTTAATTCAGTGCCAAACACATATTAAAAACAACACATTTTCATTCAATCATTCATCCATTCATAATTCAGCCTAAGCATCACTTCACCTATGAAGTCTTTGCTGCTTCTCCTCTTATCAAATTTTACTAGATCATTTTGACAGAGATTATCTCTATTTGTTTCTGATCATAATCTCTTCTTTAGCTCCTCCTGGAGAGACATTTAAAGTTGAGCATCTCAAGAATCCATTCTTAGATGACATTTGTTAAATATGTAGAGTATGTGAAATTTCAGGAGAAAATCTGGTAAGGATAAATAATTTTAAAAGGGACTTGCACATTAGTGCAAGTCAATCATAAA
Organism: Myrmecobius fasciatus; assembly: GCA_023553655.1. Classification (NCBI taxonomy): domain Eukaryota; kingdom Metazoa; phylum Chordata; class Mammalia; order Dasyuromorphia; family Myrmecobiidae; genus Myrmecobius; species Myrmecobius fasciatus. The sequence continues at coordinate 9,388 of JAJPUD010028068.1, forward strand.
AATTCAGTATTATGAGGTAATTAGATAGCAAAATGGGGGTAGGGGTAGGAATCAAATTTTAGTGGATTGAAAATATAATCCCTCTCAAGTAAGTTAAATTTCTATAGGAAAAGACAACACTTAAAGAGCTTCAGAAAGGGAAAACAGTGTAAGTAGATTACTTATACAAGGCAGGACTTATACTGTGGACTGAATCTGGGCCAGATAATAACTTAATAATCAGAGTCCAGGTTCTAAGTGGTTGCAGTTTGAGTTCTGGTAAGAAAGGAATGCCAGGGTATAATACTTCTTGGAGGGAAAAAAGTGATCTAAACATGGCAGAGCAGTGCAAGTCTATTGTCTTCCTCAATCTGATCTCTATTTTTATGCTGATGCAGTGTAAGATTAAACTGACTTTTTTGATCATTATTTCCTCCCTTCCCAGTTTCTTCTGTAAATTGCATCTTACCCTCCCCAATCTTTAACCTCTTCCTATATCCACTGATTCTTCCCTTATTGTCCTTAAACATGTTCATATTCTCTCTCTCTCTCTCTCTCTCTCTCTCTCTCTCTCTCTCTCTCTTTTTCTCTCTTTCACACACACACACACACACACACACACACACACACACACACACATTCATCTTACTTTCTGAGCCATATTCCTTGAAAAATCTTGCTGCTTTCTTTTCCTGTCACTCATTGTTCAAACATTTGCAATCTGGCTTTTGACCCCATCGCTCAGATGAAACTACTCTCTCCAAAATGATCTCTTAAATGCCATGTCTAATGTGTTCTGTCCTCTCTTATCTTTCTCATCATGTCTACTCCATGTAATACTATTGATAATCAGCTCTTTTCCAATACTTTTTTCCTCTCTGTATTTCTTTGTTATTACATTGCCTTCCTTTTCCTACTATCCATCTGACTACTCATTCTCAACCTTTTTTACTGGCTCATGATTCATATCACATGCCGTATCTGTAGGTGTTACCCAAGGTCTTTTATTTTTAATATACACTTTTTTATTTTCCCTCTCCAGTCTTTTTCTAGTTTACTTTATTAGCTCCCATCTGCTTGTTATTTATATTTAGATGGCTCTCAAATATTTATGTCTAGCTTCAGTCTCTCCCCAGTCGTTTTCTGCCACATCACTAATTTTGTATTGGATAATTGTAATTCAGTGTCCAGAAGACATTTTAAACTCTACCTATTTAAAACTAATCTCACTATCTTTCTCTCTTCCAGCATTTCTTATTTTTATGTAAGACATTATCATCATTCCAGTCTTCAAGATTCAAAATCTTGTCATTATTCTAAATTATTTACTTTCTTGATCCACACATATTCAAACAGTCACAAATTTTGTGTTTCTATCTCCACTACATCTTTTGTATCCAACCACTTCTTTCACTTCACAAATTAAAATTTTAATTCAGGTAATTGTTATCTGTCCCTTAGATTATTATATGTTCTCCTAATTGGTCATCCTGCCTCAAACATCTTCCAGTTCTAATCCACTCTGTATACTGCTATCAAGTGATTTTCCTGAAATTGACATGTGATTATTTGATTCTCTTGATCAAATAATTCTAATGAATTCCTATTTTCTTTAGATAAAAAAGTCTAACCTCATTTTGTTAATTTTTAAATTACTGGCCACAAGCAATCTTTCCATAATCATATGACACTACTTTTTCTATTATTCTTTGTGAATATGTGTATACACTTATACAAATAAATATGTTTTCAATTTATATTACACATATATGCATATACATATATGTATACATAAGTATGTACACATGTATTATATACAAATTGTCTCCTTAGAATGTAATGTCCTTATGAATAGAGATGGTTATGTATGTTTTATTCATATTCCCAGTCAAATGCTTAGCACATAATAGGCACTTTATAAACACTAAATTTTTTGGTTGATGAATATATGGCAAAGTAATGAGTGAGCAAACCATTTCTATAGCTGAAATGGCTGCTGACTTCAGACAGATCATATCTATATAGGCCTTTACAATTTCTAAAGTGCTTTTGAATACATTACCTTATTTCATTCTTAAAATGACGCTGCATGGTAGACAAGGCTGTTAAAAATAGTTGTCTGAGTTTGCAGGATATAATTTGCTTCTTTTCATAGTCAGCAAAACTTGGACCTTTCAAGCAAGTGAATGATAGGAGATATATTTAATAAAAACTGATAAGCATATGGAACCTTATTGGGGAAATTTCTAGCTTAATGCAAATATATGAAATGATCAACAATGACTACTATAACTTGAGAATATAATTTTAAAAAATTATCTTAAAAACATCTACCCACAAATAGTTCCTGAAAAGTAAAAGAAAGTAGATTATAAATCAATGCTTTTCCTAGGAATGAGATTAAAGGAGAAAAGAGAAAGCTGCTTTTTGTGTTGTGGATTTCTTTGACAATCTGCTAGCGGTTATGTGCTCAAACTGAAACCTGTTAAACACTTTAGTTTAAAAAGGAAAAGCTCTCCCATTGCATCCAATCATCCTAATCTGTATCTTGCCACTGGACCTAGATGGCTCTGGAGGGGAAAGTGAATCTAGTGACTTTGCATAGCCCTCCCTCACTTCAGTCCAATTCACTTACATGTCATGGCATCACCTTCCTGATGTCATAGTCCTCTTTAAGAATGAAAGACAAACAGCAGCTTCTGTGAGGAGTAGTAGGGCTGCTTTGCTGGATCCCCAAATGAAACTGGCTAGATGGGCAACACAGCTCCTTATTTCTCTCTTTTTTCCTTCCTTCCTTCCTTCCTTCCTTCCTTCCTTCCTTCCTTCCTTCCTTCCTTCCTTCCTTCCTTCCTTCCTTCCTTCCTTCCTTCCTTCTTTCTCCTCTTCCTTCCTTCCTTCTTTCCTTCCTTCCTTCTTTCTCCTCTTCCTTCCTTCCTTCTTTCCTTCCTTCCTTCCTTCCTTCCTTCCTG
>JAJPUD010028070.1:0-14985 GCA_023553655.1 Myrmecobius fasciatus
ATATATATATATATATATATATATTATATGGAAATCCCTGACCTTTTTCTAGTGAGGAACCCTGATGTAAGTGAAATCTAGAAAACTCCATTTTCATAAGGAGATTGAAATATAATTAGTAGGGATATTAGCTAAATATTTAAACATCATTTTTTTTATTTTCCCAAAGGAAAAACAAAATATTCTCTCTTTACTTGAAGTTATAACTCTTTATTTCTACAGTGTTTCACACTTTTCAAAAGACTTTGTACAATTAATAGATCTTTTGATCCTTAAAACACTTCTGGGAGGAATTAATACAGATATTTTTATCCTCTTTGGACAGAGAAATAAACTGAGTCTTAAAACCACTAATGGAACTTAACCTAACATCACACTGCAAGTTGGTGGCCAAGTTGGAACTCGGAGATCACTCTGTTACTCAGCTTTCATTTTTAGAGACTAATATTATAGATTCAGTAGCTGAGCTGGGCTAGCTCTGTACAGGAGAGAGTGGAGGTGGGAAAGAATTAAAACATTGATTCGACTATATTTGAAACCAAGCATTTTGTACCAATGGTATTAGCTGTGTGGCCCTAGGGAAGTCACTTAACCCTGTTTGTCTCAGTTTCCTCTTCTGTAAAATGAACTGAAGAAGAAAATGACAAGCCACTCCAGTAACCTTTGGCAAGGAAAGTCCAAATGGGGTCATGAAGAGTCAGACACAGATGAAATAATTGAACAACAAAAAAACACAGGTCATTAAGGCACCTGATCAGGAAATGTGGAAAGATCTGCATAAACTCAAGCCTGCTTTTGCAAAAATAATTCAAAGCACATCTTATTAATTATTTTCAAAAACATCATCCTCATATAAAATACCATACTCTATTTTTGCTCAGATAAATAACTATTGCAACATTTAGTATTATAGACAATGAAACTATATTTCAGAGTATTGATTAGCTCTCAGTTTCTGTCATTTTCCATTTTCTTTTTTTGTACCAGGTTTTTATTTATTTATTTTTTGCTGAGACAATTAGGGTTAAGTGATTTGCCCAAGGACACACAGCTAGGAAGTGTTAAATGTCTGAGATCAAATTTGAACTCAGGCCCTTCTGACTTCAGGGCTGGTGCTCTATCCACTGCGCCACCTAACTGCTCCTTTTGTACCAGTTCTAAGAAAACTTGAGCTTAAATATAGCTTCAGATTTAGGCAAATCATTAATTTCAGTTTGCCTCTATTTTCTCAATTATAAAATGGGAATGATAATAGCACCTATCTTCCAGCAGGGTTATTGTCAGGATCAAATGAAATAATATTTTTAAAGCATTTAGCATAGGGCTTGACACATGGTAAACATTATATAAATGCTAATTGTTGTTGTTGTCATGTTGATTATTATTATTGTTGCTGCTGCTACAACTATCACTACTATTTCTACTACCACCATTACTACTACATTGGACCTGAGTGGAATCCTTGTATAGAATCTGAAGCTTTTGTGTACATCCATAATTTGATAAGATCCTCATATATATTATTGCTCATCATTAAGAAGCTGCCTAATATATTGGAAAGTGCTGATATCCTGCCTCCTGCTTTTACTAGATATAGGACTATATATATATTACTTAACCTTTCTGAGACTCAGTTATGAAATGGGTATGAGATCCTCCATAGAAAATACCTCACAAGTTGGTTGTAAGGGTAAGAATGAAATATTCTATATGAAACATTTGACACATCTTTATAGCATTATATTTATGGCAATCATAAAATTGCCAAGTTTTATTTAAACCACACCAATATCTTTGTAGAACATACTCTGCCCAGTCAATTCTCAATAAGCTATCAACAACAAAAACGAAAACAAAACCTACCTTTTGTCTTCTACTCCCATTCTATGGTCTTTTATAATGACCTAATTGTGAAGAAGAGGAGAAACGTATAAGAAAAAGAGAACACTTCGATTATTAAAGCACTAGTTCTGAATCTTCTTTTTAACTATCAAGGAAAAATTTCATCTTCACTCAAACCCACAAGGAGAAGAATCCTATGTCCAGGCCCATCTCCCACCATGGTTAATTGAGTGAAATAGGGAGGGAGATGTGAGGAGTTTGGAGCAAATTTTTAAAAGAGAAAAGTTATTCTGCTTTGTATCCTTCTGAATGTAGAAAAGGACTTAAAAATCATTATTATTTAACATTCATTGACCACCACAGCCAGACTGAGCACTACATATGAGAGTGTATATATATTTAAAAGTTTTTGGCTATACATGCCAAACTTAGGTTATGATAAATAACTATATCCCTTAAAATAGCTGCTGCAAAAAAGGCATTATTTTTGGTGGTGATGACAACCAATGTTTACATTGAGATTTACAATAAACATTTCTTTAGCCTAAGGATTTTTTCTTTAAGTACTAGATGAGAAATATGACTGTGCCAAAGTCCTTTCTCCCAATTGACTTTTTGTGAACTTAATTTTGAAAAAGTTTTGCTACCTAAAACCAAAAGTTTAAAAAAACAACAACAGATGAATCTTAGCACTTTGAGACATTGGCCTCTACCAAGCATCAGGATAGTTATAATGGGGCAGCTAGGTGGCATAGTGGATAGAGCACCAGCGCTGAAGTCAGGAAGACGTGAGTTCAAATTTGGTCTCAGACACTTAACATTCCCTAGCTGTGTGATCCTGGGCAAGTCACTTAACCTCAATTGCCTCAGCAAAAAGCAATAAATAAATAAAAGAATAGTTATAACTAGAAGTGATTAATAAAAATAAATTTCACATAAGTTATTGATAATATACCACATTACCAAAGTAGTTCTACCATATATAATTTGGCTACAATTGCTAATTGTGGCTTAACTTAGTATCTTAAAGAAATGTCACCTATTGGCCCACTGAAGTGCTTATGTAGACAAAACCTTACATATTTTGGCTAGAACCTTCTTTCTCCCTCAAATGATAAAAGGAATGCAAGAATATATGTGTCTTCCAAAATAACATTCATCTAATGCTTTAAAATTCACAAAGTCTTCTACATGCAATACTCTATCTGATTCTGAACAACAATAATGTGAAGCCAGTAATATAGGCATATGCTTCTTGTTTCGTAGCTGAGGAAATTAAGATTCAAAGAGGTTACACACTACATGGTAGAAGTAGCTTTGGAACCTATGACTTTTTGTTTTCAATCCAATGGTCTCACCACTATGCTCTGCTGCCTCAGTCACAATCTCCTAAAACACTATGGTCTACAAATAAACTTGACATTCAAATCTGAACTGAATAATCTAGGCAGGAATTTATTCACTGGAGTTTTTCTAGTTTCAGAAATAAGTGGAAGCAAATTATTTCTAAATTAGAAACTATGTCTACAGTACCATTATATCAGCTCTAATTTTAGAGGGCAAGGTGCAGCTCTGGCACTAGACTAATGTAATTTTAATATAGTTTAGCAGATGATGATTATGATAGAGATTGTCTTTTGCTCCCTTAGGAGTTTTTCACTTAAGAACTTGATAGTGTTTTGGGTAAAGTGTTATAAAAGGGGCTATGGTACATGACAGAAAAGAAAACATTAATCTCCTATGTAGCTAAGAGCTGCATTAATCTTTTAAGCAATTCAAGAGCAAATCAGAATATAAACTCTTAAAGACTGTTCAAGTATACTAAAAATATCCTTATTAAAAACAAGGCAATTTTGGTGGATTTTCACTTTTTTTGGCCAGATAAATAAAATTTGCTGAATCCATAGATACATTTTAGTGTAGATTTTAAAACTATATTTGCTGGCAACTGCTGATATAATATATCTTTAAGCACAGAAAGGCAATGGAATCTGCATATCACCATTGGTGTCTAAGAATCAATCTAAGAAAAGGTTGCTTAATGAATAACCTGATGGTGAGGCTTGCAAACATTCTCTAATTATTAGATTCCTGTTTTCTTTCTGAAAAATATTAACAGCCCAAGAAGCATTATTGATCCTGGCAAGTAAGTTTAAACAACTTTCAGAAGTTCCTGATGTTTCATGTACACTGTAAAGTTTTCACATTTTTCCCCCCTTGAGTGTTTGGAGATCCTGATGACTGGAGTTGTGCTGAAAAGATTGATAAAGCAAAGCAATCAGCGTTATTTCCTATGCATGAAATTGATTAAATGCTTCACTAAATGGCTTATAAATTTGCTTCTCATATTTCTGTCACCCACTGAAAAGATTACAGAAACTCTGCATATAACCATGTTGTATACAATACCAAATTACAAAAGGTTGTAAAAACTAATGTTTTGTTTAAAGTTTTGAGCAGGACCATATGCCTTCAGTGACCTTGAGTAAGCTATTTTAATTCAAAACATTTCAAAGGCTATAAGGGGAGAAAAATCCATCTACACAATAAGCCAAACCAAAGTGGTTAGACCTCGGTATTATTATACTGAGCTTATTCTCACCTGTAAAAATTAGAATGACTCTCCTTATACAAATGAATGTAATATGTCTTTAAAGCCATGAAGCACATGTAGTGTCAACAAGAACAGTTTTACAAAAGGAGCTGAAAACATGTCTTTAAGACCTCTCCTAGTTGAGTTAAGTTCTGTTATTTTTAGAACTGATGGTCATCAAATGAGCTTAAAGTCTTGCATGGACTTGTAATCTAAGTCTGATTTATTTAGAAAGGATAGCAAATGTGAGTATTTTTTTAATCTCTACATATTTTCAAAATGTACTTTTAGGTCAATTTTCTCCTTCCTGTGTTCTAGTTTCTAGCTGTTGTGAAACAGTTGAGGGCGCTTTCAAGCATAAAGCCATTTTATAGGCCAAATGCATGACCTACAGATGTGACATGGGAAAACAATCCCTTTCTTAATATGGCCTTAAAAATCCCTTAACTTCTACAGGAAAAATGATATTCTTTCATAACATTTACAAGACATCATGTCCCCAGCAAGAATTAGCATTTGGCATTAACACACAGCTCTGGCAAGAAATCTCAGGAAAATAGATTTTACAACCAATGATCTACTCTGATTCTTGACTGGTTTGACCTCTGAAAATCCTACGCCTTCCATCATTTTCAAGAATGGCCAGTGTCATAACAAAAATGACTGCCACAGCTGGGGACATCCAGAACATGGCAATCCATCAGTCAACTTTCAAAATGAAAAGAAAGATACTCTTCAAAAAACATCAAGTGAAAAGCTTAGGAAGATAAGAAAAAAAGATCTAAATAATGCACAACTAGCTAATAATCTTCCAATTCTCATAAACTTCTGTGAAATTCTGTGAAGTTTATCATGAGGTAAATGGGATGCTATGGAATTACCCTAGTTCTTGAGGGGGAGGGAAGGAGCAGGAAGAGAAGTGCTATAATCACTCTAAAAAATGCCAGGTGGTGATGGTGGTGGTGTTGTTGTTGGTAGTAGTAGTAGTAGTAACAGCAGCAGCAGTAAAAGTAGCTATAGTAGTAGCAGCAGGAGCTGCAATAGAAGATGTAACAATGGTAGTATAAGTAGTAATAGCAGCAACAAAGTAGTCATCTCAGTAGTAGTTGCAATAGTAGTAGTTGTACTTGTTCATCCTTTGTATTTGAAGAGGATCAATGATATCACCACATTAGGGTCAAGGCACAGTGTGTTCAACTATGACTGATCAGGCTAATATGGGCTCTACTACAGATCAGGCATAAATAATCAATTTGAACATATGGGATGGAAGTATCTAGATTTGTGTCTCATTTCTTTTGAGCAACTGTGATTCTGCTTTGTTTATAGGGCACAGAACCTTCTTTGATTCCAGCATATCATGCTGCCCAGTCCTGTGCCAATATCTCCCATGTTTCACAGTTGAACTAAAGTTCTTCAAACAGACAAAAGTATTCTTGCACTACTTTTTCTGACCTTCATGGGAGTGTATGCCTTCTGTGAGTTCTCTGTAGAATAGTAAGTAAGCCTATGTTTGGTATTTGGTCTGTTTGGCTAGTTGTGCTCTTTTCAGTAGAGTTTGAATGTTTAACAATTCAGCTGGATAGTGGGGGATAGTAGTAGTAGTAGTAGTAGTAGTAGTAGTAGTAGTTGTTGTTGTTGTAGTAGTAGTAGTAGTAGTAGTAGTAGTAGTAGTAGTAGTAGCAGCTGCAGCAGCAGTAGTAGTAGCAGTAATAGTAAAGTAGCAATTATCATTTTCATTGTACTTCTCTCCTTCCTCTTTTCCTTTATCTTTCTCTTCCTCTGCTTCTCTTCTTCCTTTACCTTTTCCTTCTTGTCCTATTTTTTATCCTCCTCTTTCTTCTTTATTTCCCTTACCCCTGTTCCTCTTCCTCCTTTTCCTCATCGATACTATCATCAATAATAGCATTAGTACCTATATGGATTAGAAAATACATCAACTCTTCAGGAATTATATAGCCAGTTTATTTTCCCACACTATCAGCAAATGGACAGTTATTTAACTCTTTGCTGGCAGGAATCTGGGTCTTCTTTATTGCCATGAAGAGTCAGGATACATAAAACCTGACTGGATGTTAAAAGTTTAATATTTTAAAACAAAAAAGCAAAGAGTTTAGCTCTAAATCACAAGAGAACCTGACTCCAATATCAGGTGATTGTCACCACAAAATATCTACCAGTTGCCTATTTACACATAAGTTTTTAAGAGATAAAAAGCTAAAATCTAAAATTAAAAAGAGTCTGGCAGGGACTTGAGAAACATACTTAGAATAATCTTGTTAATGTCAGGATGTTTTAATGAAGCCATCTTAAATGTGCTTTGCAATCAAAAGAAATTTCGGGTGCTATCTTGTCAATAAAATCATACATAGATAGAAGATCATGAAAACTGAGGTGATAGGACAATTCTTGTAACTGTTCAGTCTTGTTTTTCCCTAGTTATATAGTATGTCTTCTCCTTGCAGAAATGATATGTTTTCACTTAGTCATCCATATTCTCCCCACCTGATTCTGGGTTAAAAGTGTGGTCTGTGGTTTTGAACCAGAATTAAATAAGCTAATCTACACAGAGAAGTGTGGATCTATTAGTCCCATACCCCCACCAATCAGAAACTATTTATTCTTGCTAATTCAACATCTGATTATAGTGTTTGGATTATTTAGACTCTTCAATTCTCTTCTCTGATTCTGTTGTCTTTCTGTTACACTATTCATTTCAATGATAAAATTCAAATAAGTGAAGGATTCCATATTTTAGCAACTGAAGTGAAAGATTTTATGAGAGAGGCAATAGAGATTGTTCAGAGGAAAGGGATTTTTATCTTCTCTTCATACAGAATCAAAATAACTGATTTATTTATAGCTTTAGGATCTGCAAAACATTTCTATTATTTCATTTGAGCCTTAGAACAATCCTCTACTATACTTACTCTTACTATCCCCATTTTACAGTCAAGGAAACTAAAACTAAAAGGAAAAAAATCATATTATTTGACTAAGGCCATACTGTAATTTCTGAGAGGGGCTATAAAACCAGGTCTTCTGGCTTCCAAGTCCATTGATCAATTGGACATAAACTTATGATTATTACTTATCAGTTATTTTCTTTAAGAAAGTTAATTTTATATCATACTTGAAAAAGATTTAGAATACTTTATGATTATATGTAGGTATTTCAACATTATTTTAAATCTTATTTTAATCAGATTTTGTGATGTTAAGACACTAAATGATTAGTGGCCTATAAACTGGAAATATCTAATTTTTTCAATGTAACATATCATCATTAGGGCATTCAAATATAATTACGATCTTAGTTACATATATACTTGGACATCATGCTTCTCTATTCTTTAAAATGGTAGAATAACTATTCAGCTCATATACTTCTAAAATATATTGAACTATTCTCTCTGTCACTTTTTACAAAATTCTGACTCTAAAAATCTTGTCCAAGTTCATTGTATGTTCATTTCTTCTTAGTTTTCAAAAGCTCATGGGACTTCAGCACTAAGAAAAAAAATAGATTGTGATACCAGGACAGAAGGCTCTAGAAATGGCAAGAAGCCACATCTACTAAAAAGCCTTTTCTGTTTAGAAAAGGTGGTTTGTTCTATCATTCCAGAAAAATATAGAATAACATTGTCTAATTTACTTATCACATTTTTAGAATATTTTTCACCTTTTATATTGATATAATCAAGCTTCTCTTTAAGATTATTTATAACATTATTTTATAAATAGATAAAAGATACCCTTATTCTTGGTCACTGTGACCAAATAATCATTCATTCAACATCATATAGCATCTGATTCTTAAGGAAACACCTTAATATGTTTTAAACTAGTCTATTTGAAAAAGACAACAGGATACAAAGAATCAGTGTTTTGTATTTATATCTGAGTTGCAGGTACTTGGACTCTGCATGATTTTACACCTTAGGATCACAAGGAGTTAAGCTACATTATGGTAAGGGTTTTTCCGAAGCTAGTGACCTGTTCAAAGAGTTCCAAAGCTCAAGACATACATTCTTCATTCAATAACTTGTCTTGTAATTGGTATATTGATTGCTAATGTCATCATGATTTAGTATATATAACCCCCCCCCAACAAGCACACAGCAGCCAACAATCCAAAAAGTCATTGTTTATTCATTGTGACTCCCAAACTGGCCCATGTCAGCTCCTGCTTGAGGCCTGCCTGATAGAAATCAGCAAATGATTGGACGCACACATTCTTAACATGACTGACCCATGACATCTTGGAGGGCAGCAAAGGAGCCTGTCATTACATGTACAATACTCTTCTTTCTTTCTTCTTATCTATCCCCAGATGACTTTGAGATTTTTATTAACTCATTAATGACTGAAGATGTCATTAGAAGCAGTGGGGAAGGGTTAGGCTTTTTTTTTTTCTTTAAGTGGGCATAAGCAAATGATTGGCTTCAGGAAAAAGAAGAAATGGGTTCATTGATGATACAGCTAAAGCAGATCAAGTGTGCAGGCTAATTTATTTCATTAGAATTTGAAATTTGATTGACAAACTCTGGGTATTAAAAAAAAAAAGGCAGGAAAGATGCCTGGAGGTTTTCAAAGAGGATTTTTGAAAAGGTATATAGCTGTAAGACAAAAGATATAGCATTAGATAGAATTCTCTGATTTCCATTGTATTATAAGGTAGACCTTGTCAGTATAAGCTAATCTTACTTAGTCTAGATATTTAGAAGGTATCATATCTATATTTGCATAAATTCTTGGGTTTAATTCTTTCCATCTGAATCATGTATCCAAATCATGGGCTCTCAAGGAAACACTCCTCACTTTAAAACTTTAGAATATTAGAAGTTGGTTGGCAATTTTCATTATAAAATGAGAGTAAACTGTAGAAAACAAATTTCGATAAGTATGATAACCCTTTTAGAAAGACTCAGAAAAATTGGCTACAACAAGGTGCCTTTCATTAAGTATAAAGGCTTTGAAGTGGAATTTCAGCTGATTTTCCTATAGGGTTCAGCCTGGGGCATATCAGGAGACTGCTTAGAGAAAGGGTTTACATTGATTTGATCAGCCTGGATAATTCTTTTTGCAAAAAGCATGTGTCCCACAGTTCATATCCTCAAATACATCACAAATTAATGAATCCTCATAAGTACCCTAGAGGAACAATTCCCATATTAAAGAGTAGTAGATTGAGAAATCCCCAAAAAATTCTGCTTAAGGAAGTTGATGCTTCCATTGAGATTTAAATTTTCTTGATATCTAGCTTTATCTTCAGGGAACCAAAGCACACCTTTCTTTTCTGCAGTTTTACTAGGCAAGGATTTAAGCTGTTCTATATTGTATTTATTTTTTTATTACCACTTATTACTACCATAGTTATAATAATTATAACTAAAATTTACAATCTTCAAATTTATTTTTATTTTTGAAAATATATCAGGTTAGTTTCCAAGATAATCCTCTGATGCAATAATTTTAAATTATTTTTTAATGAGAATTTAATTTTCCATCTGTTTTATTAGTCAAAATAATACCAAACAGAAAGATAAAAATGGTAAGGTACATGTATGTGTAGATGTGTTTTTATATGTATGTAAAGCAGTCAAAAAATACAAATGTTTGGTGACAGAGAGATTTAGCTTTAATCTGTTCATTTAGAACCACAATGTAATTTGGTATCCTTTAACCAACCCTTGACCCTTTCTTAAATAGGACTTAAAAATTTCCCTGACTCCCATTTTTATTCACTATCAGAAAAATATAAACATATCTGTTATCCACAGGATATTCTAACATACCTTGATTTGGTTGTTAATTTTTTCAGTCCTGAAAATATTACCTCTTCTAAATCTTTAATTTCCTTATTCCAAGTAACATTTTGTGACTATAGATTTTTGCATTTGCTTGCTTACACATGAAGAAGAATAATTCATTTCTTTTAGGTGTTTACACATCTCAAATGGAATATCATTCTAGAACTGAATTGTTGCAACATTCATTTTAGTGGACATATAGGGTAAGGGTAGTGAATGACGTGGTAACGCTTCTGGTGTCAGGGCTATTCATCCACCTTTGTTGTGGCCACACCACAAAAAAACAAAACAACAAAAAACCCTATCTCAGACAAGCTAACTCAAGCTGAGGGTAACCAAAAGTGTTTAAACCCATCTGAGTTACGGAGATGTCTACTATAAGTGTATGAATTCTTCTCTTGGCAGAATGGGTGGATGAGAGAATTTGTTCCAACAGCCATGAAGGCAAATAAAGTTTGGTCAAATATTGAAGTTGTAAAGACCATCAACTTCATCTTGAGCCATTCATTGCCAATCATGTTAACTTTTGTTCTGCCACTAGACTTGGAGTAGTACTCTGAAAGAGAGAGTGAAGCTGAAAACTTTGTATAACTCTACCTTATTAAATTCAATTCATGCTAAAGTCAAGATGTTACCTGTGATGTCATTTGTCCTCTTCAAAAAACTAAGGATAAACAAAAACAATAGGGTTAGGAATCAGAACTATGATTTTTTTTTGATATAGAGAATTCCTTGTTAATATTGTACTTTAGGAAAGAGAAATCACCTCACATTTTAATGATACAAATTTAATTCATATTTAGAGGTAAGAACTGGATCTGCAATTTGACTGATATAGTGAACTCCCAGATGAGGAAACAACACAGGTTAGCACCTTCTCTGAATCTTATAGTCTTAAAGAGTTGCCTAGAGCAGCATTTATCAAAGTAGTCTAAAGACCTTTACAAAGGACCCACAAATTCATGACCATTTCATACTACTAAGATTTTTCATTTCTAATATAGTAAATATTTATAATAAAACCCATATAACCTAAGACTCTTTGAAGAAGGCCTTGTTAATTTTTAATAAAGCAAAGATTTGAGACTAAAATTTTTGAGAATGGCTAGACTAAAGCATTAAAAGGTTGTGACTTGGCCAAGGTAACATAATCAGTAGATCAGAAGCAGAACTTGAATACAGGTCTTCCTATCTCTGTAGCTCACTTTTTATTTACTACATTACACTGAATTTCATGATTTATATGTAGAATAATATATAACAATAATTCCAGAATCTGTGACACTTATTCTGCAAATTATCCAGCTATGTATCCAGTCTGTCCCTTCTAATAAGGGTACTCTTAAAGTTATATAGAAACAAAGTCTAATAAATAGTCTCATTTCTTTTTTCACATTTATATTCAGCTCTATCCAAATAATAAAAGATTGCATTTTTTTTAATTTTGTTGTTTTCAAATGATAGATTACTGTTTAACTCATTTTTTCTTTCCTCAAAAGCTGATGTCTAGGAAGCTCACCAAAATATGAACTGTTAGGTAGTTTGGAATGTAGAGATAAAAGAAAAATATTGTGAATAAGAAATCAAGTCAGTAGTTCATAAAATACTTAGTCCAGGATCCATAATCCATAGGTAAGTTTCATGGAGTCTGTGAATTTGGGTGGAAAAAAATTACAGTTTTATTTTAATTTAATTGGTTTTCTTTGTATTCTATGTATTTTATTCATTTTAAAACATTGTTCTGAGAAGTGGATTGAGGGCTAGCCTTAGACTCAGGAAACCTGAGTTCATGTCTTTCCTTTTACACATATTACTGTGAATCTGAAAAAGAGAGAAAAGGAAAAAAAAAAAAAAAGAAATCCAATGAGAATCTAAGAATGAGTCTTAATACCTTAGCTTCCCATAAAAGTTCAATGGAATAAAAACACAGACTAACACAGAGCTAGAAACATCATCCCATTATACTTTTTCAACTTTGAACTCAACAATTACTCATTAGTGTGCTCCTGTTTATTAATGTTTACTTCTGGAGAGATGAAAATCAATATGAAATGAAACAATCATAATAAAAGGCCAGGATTTGCCAGCAATAATGGGGAAAGGTGTGTGAGCTGGAAGAAAGTACAGTAGAAGAGCCAGTGACAAGTCATGATAAATGGGTCGTTATAAAATTCATGTTTAGGCAGCACCAGGCTGGGGATAATGCCATTCGTCATGGCAACACTGGGCCACTAATGAGCCCTCATTGCATATTCATGTCAGTGGCGTTTCTTCTCTCCCTCCCACCCTGAACCAATGCCTGGTAAATATCCCCACCTCAAGCTAAAGCTCAGCCTAGATCCACCCCCCCCAACTTTTTTTTTATTTGTTATGTTGCAGCAATTACACTGTAAAAGTGCTGCACAAGATTGATTGCTCTGATCTGTAGTTCAATTGTAAATTAGAATACACATCCCCCTAGGGACACACGGCCCCTATTTGTGATTAAGAAAAAAGCCCCATAATAGACTAATAGCTAAAGTTCTCTCTCTTTTACTTTCAGGCAATTAGCTTGATGAAATGGCCTCTTTTTGTGTACCCTGGAAGTGTAAACCGATATCATAATGAAGTATATGATGTTTATTCTATTATTTTCACCTTGCCATGTATGCAGGAATGCATAAATAATAGCTGCTTTGTCTAGTCCACTTACTGATTCACAAGTAAACTATTTCTTAAAGATGCAGTATGTGCTTTCTAAGCTTGAAGTTAAGCAGTTGCCTGTGAGTTAACCTGGATACAAAGAATAGGTGTGCTGAGAAAAGAGAGGGAGAAGTACTTTGTCACTGAACCAGTAGTCAGTCCGGTGGGTATCTGGGTAAAAGGAAGTATTTGTGTGGCTTGGAAGGGCTATCCTGGGAATTGAGATCACAAACCCAAATCCCATGCCCTTGGGGTCTGAGATGAACCCATTTTCAAAAGGTGTTGTGTTGGTTTTCTGGTCTGGGCAGGGTCTAGATTTCGAGATAGAATCCTTCATCTATACTCATCTATTGGATTGAGTGGCTCTGTTTCTGTTAGACATCTGCCTTGGTATAGATCTCTGAGGGGAAAAAAATAATCCTGATAAATTCTGTACTTTGCACCTAGGAATTTTAAATTTGGAAATTTTCTAGGGAAAAAAATCTCATCTTTCAAAGATGCAATTGTTTTATCAATCACTTGATAATTAGCTGAGCTGAGAATTATTAGAATCCACAATTTAGTTTTATATTGGTTTAACTGAGTTAAATGTCTTATTGAGTCATTTACTTCTATTTGTTCAATTTTAATTTTTAGAGTATTATTTCCTTCAGTTATCTTTTTTAGCTCCTTTTGTAGCTGGCCAATTGAATTTCTGGATTCAATGCATTCTTTTTCCATTTTGCCAGTTTTATTTTTCAGTGAATTGTTGTCTTTTTCCAATTCACCAATTTTGTTTTTCAGTGAATTGTTGTCTTTTTCCAATTCACCAATTTTGTTTTTCAGTTCACCATTTTTATTTTCCAGTGAATTGGTGATTTTTTCCAATTCACCAATTTTGTTTTTCAGTGAACTGTTTTCTTTTTCCAATTCACCAGTCCTATTTTCCAGTTTTTGATATTTCTGTTGCCCTGATCTCAATTTATTTCCCCATTCTTCTTCTAGCTCTCTTTTGAGATTCTTAATGCAATCATCCAGGTAAGCCTTCTGAAAGGGAGACCAACTTAAGTCTGCCTTTGTGGCTTCATCTGGGATTGTTTTCATAATGTCAGGATCTGGGGACTGTTCTATTTTTTCTCCGTAAAAGCTTTCTATGGTGAGAGCTCTCTTCTGCTTCTTGCTCATGATTTAAAGTTGGGATATTGGTCAAAAGCCGAGAAAACTGCAACAATTTATATTTGCCCTGGGGCAGTTTGCCGAGTTGACTTCCGGTCTGAGGCTGGTGGGGCTAGACCACGTTTTCAGTTTCTCTAGATCCACCCTTTACCAAAGGCAGATCTGTCAAAGCACCTGCCCGCAAGCAGAGCAAAGTGGCCCAGGCGTCTCCCAGGGGCTTCCTGGGTGCCCAAAATCCGCCCCTCTATCACAGCCCTGACTTCCGCCCCGGCTGGAGTCCGATCGCGACCAGCGGCCGATTTCCCCTGAGGCTAACCTTCTCCGGAGTTCTTTCACGGTAGATCTTTTATAGAAGTGCGTTGTAGTCCAAATGCTTGGCGAGGACCTCACTCGGAAACCAGTTTTAAAGTTTACTTTGTCTGGGTTAGGGGAATGTTGAAGGGAGTTCAGAGAGAAAGCTGTTCGCAGTTCGCCATCTTGGCTCCGCTAACTGAGTTAAATGTAAAAAATAAAAGTTTATATAGTAATTTGTGATTTGAAAAGTGTTTTAAATACATTTGATCTTTAAAACAACTTTGTGAAGTTAGGTACTATAGGAATTATCTCCCCTCTTTATAGGAGAGGTATGTATTTCCAGTATTTTTCAACTAGTAAGCTTCTGAAGTGGAAGTTAAACTCAACTAATTCTTGAATCTAAGATTACCATTCTGTCTTACAGTAAACTTCCTCGGTTAAAATTTTGTAATAGAAACAATAGAAACAATAGTATATAGTCCTTCAAGGTTTGCAGAGACTTTTTATATGTTATTTCCTGAGTCTTAAAACAAACCAGTGAGATATTCTCTCACATATTATTCTTCCCATTTTAGAGAGATAGAAACCGAAGCTTGGAAAAAAAAA
>JAJPUD010028071.1:0-14985 GCA_023553655.1 Myrmecobius fasciatus
AAAAAAAAAAGCAAAATGAAATCTTAATATTAAACACATTTATATTATTTTAACTATTTCTGTGTATAATATACAATTGAATCACATCAGTCATTCTAGAAGAATGATAACTAGTGTTGATACTAAAGAGAATCTTCCTTCTTGTCTTTCATTATTATCCCTTCCATTAAGATTACACTAATAACTAATCAACACTATACCCTAGCTGTGTATTAGTTTAATACCTGTATCACTTGCCTGTGTCTATATTGAAAAGGTTCTTCAAACTAAAAAGGAAAGACTGATAGGAGTTACAACTATGTTAAGGCAGACCTGCTATTGAAAGCTTTTCACATGGCCCCTTTCTGGGAAGAGAGGGGAAATAACATACATTACCTGATTAAATGAAGGAAGTGGAAAAGTACACTCCTCTCCTCTAACTTCCCATGTCCAGTAGTCTAGCCTATGATGAATTGTGGAGAGAATTGCTCTAAAGACAATTGGATAGTATCTCTTAAAAACAGAGAGCCACCTACACTTAAAGATATTCTGTTAATTTCAGAACTCAGTGCGTATTAGCTGCATAAATTGAATTTTCATCTGCTTTTTGTAATAATAATAGTAGTGCTTATTCATTTAAAAAAGTAAATTTTTTTTTTCAAAGCAATCTACACACAGTAAACATAGCGGACCAGATCTTGTGATTAGAACCTAGTACAGATGGTAACCAGAAAGAGAGCATCATTGGGAAGAGGAGCCAATCCACCTCTTTTTCCCCAATAGTCCATCATGCCATTTTCCCTAAGCCAATTGAGTAGATTCATTTATTTCCTAGAGACTTTGGCACTCTCCTCACAATCTCTATCCTGATCTAACCTGTAAGATTAAAACTTCTTCTGTCCCTCCTAAACATGGCCTTGACTTGACAATTTGATTCTGATTTCTTATGTTGTCTACCTGACTGTTGGAATCATAGATTATCACATCTATAAGGGATCTCAGGTCATCTACTCTTGTTTTTATGTTAACAAGGCTTACTCAGTTGGTTAAACAGGCAAGCAGAAAGTTGCCAGTCATTTTACTTCTCCACACATTTATGTAAATTCCCCTTAGTTGAATAGTACTTTAGAAATATGAAGAGGAATAGAAAGTAAAAAGTGACTGACCCTTTCCTCCAGAAAGTAAGAAATAGGTTAGTGCTTTCTTCCATTATAAATGTGGTTATCCTGAATCTATTCTGAATCCTGCCAGAGTTTGAGTTGAAATTCCTTCAGCAATACTGTGCTTCCAAAGTACCCCCAGAAAATGAGTGATCTATCTTCACCTTCCTCCACCCTTAATCCATCACAGTTGCCATTTTTCCTTATACAGGTTGAGTTTCTAGTCCCATAATGCCAATGGCACACAACAATGAGTTCAGCATAATGGCTGTGTAGACCTTTAGTCAGTCTAATATTAATTCTCTGCTGCTTATGCTAATTTTGGCCTAACAATTAATACCAAGAAAACACAGGTCCTCCATCAGCCAGCATTACACTATTCATAGGTGGAACCATCAGTTACAGCAAATGGAAAAGCTCTGAATGCTGTAGAGTTTTCTTACCTTGGCAGTATACTTTCCAGGGATGCCCACATTGATAATGAGACTGACACATGCATTACCAGAGCTAGCTCAGTGTTTAGGAAGCTCTGAAGGAAAGTGTGGGGAGAAGAGGTTTTAGACTGCCTACCAAAGGGGATTATGTATTGACCATACCCCTGTGGCATGTACAAAGTAATATTGCTAATCACTGGAGCTAGAATCTAGGAATTCCTAGTCTCAGTCCAATCAGTCAAAAGCTTTTCTATGTTGCCCTCACAGTGATTTTTTTGTTAGCCCCCTCTCCCAAGCTGAGGTTTCTGATTCCACTATGGTTCACAGGACTTGGATAAGCTGGGATTTAGCATTACAATTATTTACATTATAATTATTACAATCCTTCTGGTAATATGGAAGATAACCAGATCTTACCATTTAGCTTATCTTTGCGTCAGAAAATACTCTAGTCTTATCACCTGTGTTGCTACATTGTCCAATTGTTTTAGTACCGCCATCTGACCTGCTTTCTTACCCTAAGAACTCTTAGGTGTTATAATCTATCCTGCAGCTAAACTTTTCTCTGCCTCTTATCTTCTTCAAATAGACTATGAGGAGGAACTAACCCCAGGGATTGACAAAAGGTTAGCACTTGAAAACACATTCATTCATTCTGTATTGTTCACAATTTTAGTCTAGCCTCATTACCTGAATAAATATTTCAAGTAACTATTTTCTTGAAGGTTTAGCTTTGCCATTTGGACTCTGAACTATATGTAATGTGAATCTAATAAGCCCTTCTTCCAACGGAAGGCAATAATTTTATTGTTCAATTTACCTTTGCCAGCACCCTTTGTTACTTTTAACTGAGGCTCCTTAGGCCTTTATCCTGCAGATTTTTTTTTTGGACTAGGTTAAAAAAAAAAAGGCCCCTTTTTTTTAAATTACTGATTTCTTTTTTTACTTTGGATGGCCATTCAGTCAAACTGAGACTTATTAGAGATCTTAGTTTAAAAAGGATAAGGTCTTCCATGCATTCAAGTCCTGGATACTGCTCTATATCCAGTCATTGGATACCAATGGTTCTGGAGGAGAAACTGAGGCTGATGACCTTGCACAGCACTCTCTCCCTCAAATCTAACAAACTTGCATATTATAGCATCATCTTCTTTATATCATGGTCCTCTTCGAGAAGGAAGGACAAGAACAGCAAAAACAAGTTGTAGAAATCTTTTAAAATCTAAAGGGCTGGTGAATCTAAGAGCTCTCCCTCAGATAGTCTCTGCTCTGAAAGTATCTTTGTTTTTATTTTCAAAATGAAAAGAAGTCTACAAATTAATTTATACTGTGTTATTAATGGCCAAAAGACTAGCTTTTTCTATTACCCTTTACTAGGTATATTTGCATTTCAGTAGGGGACACCGACTTAACTCAAAGTAACAAAATAGCTCTAATGAACCTGGGAAACTTATTTTTAGGCGTGGAAGAATCTTCCCACTAGTACTCAAATTATATTAGGGTGGTTGCTACCTACATAAAAGTCTTGCACTGGCTGTACACCTTCAGAAAGATCAGGACTAAATCTGTTGTATATAAATTCAGTTTCTCTGCCAGTGATCTGCCTCTTTTGTCCAATCATGTCGGAGAGCCTGTGAGCCTGAACTGCAATGTTTTTCTACCCCCTCTTGACTTTGAAGAGTGCCTTTATAAAAATGATCTACCATACTACATCCATAATTGATTTCGATGGTTTTTCTGTTTCAATTTGGTACTGTTTTTATTTAAACTTACTCATACAAGCAAAATGTTACACTGATGAAAATAGTTCTGTGCCTTGCCTTCTTATGCATATATTTCTTCCACATGGCATTAAGCTGGGATATTTTTATAGGCAGTCAAATGAATACTTCAATTCCTATTTCTTCATGTTAAAATTCTGCATGTTGCCAATGACATGATTTTTAAAATGAATTTACAATTATAATTGAAATGAAAATAACCTATAAAATTGCTAGCTCTAGGCTTTACTATATACTTAAGAAGAAAAGTGAATTCCAAATAATTTATAGCAACTTATTATTTCTGTAATTGTTATTATCATTCCTACATAGATATCCTATTTCTCACCATGGTGTAGATAAGCCCAGGCTAGGTTCTCAAGGTAGAATGCAGATTCTGGAAAGTTTAACCAGTTAAGACAGGATTCTAAGTTGGGTTCAGTGATTATATCCTTGTTATTAGAAGACCATTCTAGCTAATGTCACAGAAGCTCATCACCAAAAGGTTAGCCTTAAGAGGATTTTTTTTTCTTTTTTGGTAATAGCAACCATTAAGTGGGTCTTCTGAGAAATGAAAAAGTTATGATGCATCAGTGAAAGCAATATCTACATAAATAAAATCATTATGTATAAACATTATATATAATTATATATATATTGATTACATAATATATATAATTTTATATATATATATGTATATATATATAAATAATCTATATCTTCCTAACTCTACACAAGAATTTTCCCTAATATGCTGGGAACTTTCCTTGTTTTCTTATGAAATTAGGAAATTACCAATAGAGCACAAAAGCTGTCTGCCAAATTGTTATTGCCATGTAATAACTAGTAAGATCAATCTTTAAATTTATAAGGTACTTTTCTTACAATACACTGTGAGGTAGATGGTATAAATAACAATAATTTTTTAACAAAATATCATTAATAATTAATATTTTTATCATTACCCTATAGAGGAAAAACTGAGGTGTAGAGATATCAAGTGATTTGCTTACCCTGAGTCAAAAATATAGTGACAACAAACAGTAGACTATTACACAGCCTTCTAATGGCTTCCCTACCTTAGTTCCTCCCCATTCCCATACATCCTCCATTCAGCTGCTAAAGAAGAGTAATATACAGTTTGGTCCAGGTCATCTCCCTACTGAATCAATTCCAATGATTCTCTCTTACCTCTAGAATCAAATCAAAGTTCCCTGCTATTTAACAACCTTCACAACCTAGTCCTTTCCTCCCCTTCCAAGTTTCCTACACTTTGATCTCTTACACAAACTATACAATTCAGTCACATTTGCTGTTGCTCATATACAACCCTTCATTTCCTAATACCATACCTTGGTATTTCTCCTATGTCTGGAATATTTTCTGTGTTTACTTATATTTCCTGGTTTTCTTGGAATTCTTCAAAACTTGACTCAAACACTGCCTTTCATAGGAGGATATTCCTGGTCACCTATCTATCTTTTCCTCCCTATTTCTCCCACTCTCTCCCCCTGCCTTCCCTCTGAGATTACCTTCAATTTATATTGCATCTTATATATGCAAACTTTTATGCATGTCATCTCCTCCATTAGATTCTGAATCCCTTAAGAGCAGATGCCATGTTTTTTTTGCCTTTCTTTGTATCCCTAGTGCTTATCATATGATAAGAATTTAATAAATATTTGCTGACTGACTTGAACCCCCTGAGTTCAAGGTCTTATTTTTCAATGTATTATTCAGTTCTATTCTCTTGTTTCTCTCATCTTATCCATAAGTTTATTGGGGATTGGAAGATAATAAATGCATTTATGGACATTGTCAGCAGAATCCTTTTTCTGTGGCATGAGAATAATCATTTTTCCTCCTCTCTCATTTCATTTTTTTAAATTGAGCATCAAATGTTATGTATATGGCATTAAGGAATGTAGAAAGAAAACTAAGATATGGTCCCTGCCCTCAAGTAGTTTGTAGTAAAATAAATAGGTTTCCAGAAGAGTTTAATGTGTTCCTTGAGTACATAAAGCTGTTCATCATCCTCCTATCTATTTATAAACAACTCATTTATGCATGACTATAGACTGTATTCTCTATACAACAGAAACACACAGAGTCTCGGGTACATATTCTCATTCATATTCCTTCATCAAAAGCTACTCTATATTGCAGCTTCTAACCTTGGTTTTATGAAACCGCTAATAAAATCCTTCTGTGCAGTGGCTTCATAGACCATGACTGGCTCATACTCATGCAGGACTCTGAAAGTAGAAATGAATACCTTTCTTTAAAATCTAAATAATTGGTGGTTTCTTCAGATACCTGGAATTAACTTGGCTCACATATTCTGTGTGTTTATATGTAAACTAATGCAAAATGATCACAATTTTATTGGTAGTTAAATTTAATAACTTTCTTTTATACAGTAAGCTGGGGCAGTTTAAATTTTTTGTAATCTTTGGTGTCATTGGTCCAACAGAAGAAGATCATAATCCATACCACCTCCCCAAGTCAGTAGATAATCTTTATTAGTTGCTGTGGCTGAAACAATTTTTCATCTTGTAGCTAACATTCTAGTGAAGGATGAACCTCCCTAATCCTAGTCTTAGAAGTATAGTATCTTTTATTTGGTTAATACTTGATGAGTACAACTGCTCTCTTTAGTGGGCTACATTCTCCCTGGTGCAATCCATTCACATCTTCTTATCACTCTCCTACCTACCTTGACATAGATTCTCCAAAAAGGATCTATCTGGTGAGCTAGAGGCATAGTTAGGGATCTTCTAATGTTTTCTAATCTGTGTAGCATCTACCCTTTGCTCTTGCCACATGATTATTCTTCCTGTTTTTCTAGTCATACATGCCCTTAGGGCTAAGCTTTATGATACTTCTTACATGAAAGTCATCAATGGTAATATTTTTGTTCAGTCATTCAGCTGTTGTCCAGTCTTGTGACCCTGTAGACCAGAACACACCAATGCTGTCCACTGGAGTGGATTGCTATTTCCTTCCCCAATGGATTAAGGCAAACAGCATTTAAGTGACTTGCCAAGGTCACCAAGTATCCAGGTGGTGTTTGCATGTAGGTCTTCCTGTTTCCAGATCCAGTACTCTATCTACTGAATTACCTCGTTGCCCTCATTAGTAATACCCTTAACTTATTTCCCACTGCCTTTTGGAATTTCTATGATTTAGATTCAATTCAACATTTATTGAGTACCTATTATGTGTAAGTACGAGGTAGCAAAATATATTAAGCAGATACTCAAAAAGCATTATTAAATGTCAAGCACTGTGTGGGGTTCTGAGAACAGAAAAACAACTCCTGCCCTCCAGGAGCTTCCATTCTATGGTGAAGGGTGGAGGGGGTAAATAGGTAGTATATACATATCTGGATAAATATGAATTAAAAGCAGAATAAAAATAATGTAGCAAGGACAGAGGGTACTAGTTTTGGAGTATTAAGAAAAGCTTCTTTTAGAAGGTGATATTTGAGCTAAATCTTGATGAAAATGAGGTAAAAATGAGTGCATTCTAGGCATGGCAGATAGTACAAAATCCTGGAGCCGAGTTGGAGTTCCACATGGAGGAACAGAGAGAAGGGAAGCTGAGATAGATTGAAAAGGAAGAGAAAGGCAACATACAATGAGACTGGAAAGATAGATTAAGGCCAGGTTATAAAGGGCTCTAAAATCTAACTAGCAAACTTTATATATTTTACATGCAAGAGGGAGTCACTGGAGTTTTTTGAGTAGGGCAATAAAGTGATCAGACCTGTGCTTTAGGAAAACCACTACTGGAAGCTGGGGCTAGGATGAATTAGATCATAGTAGAAATTCGTGGTAAGAAGAGCAATTGGGAAGTTCAGGTGAGAGGTTATGAGGATATGAACTAAGGTGGAAGTTGCCTGACTAAAAAGAAAGTGGATGCAAGAGATGTTATGGAAGTAGCCGTGGCAAGTCTTAGAAAAGTAACTGGATATGAAGGATGAAGAAGAATGAAGAGTTAATAACACTGATGTTATAGACCTCAGAGAGAGGAATAATAGTGGAATCCTCAATAGAAATAATGAAATTCGGCAGTGGGTGGATTTGGAACATGAGTTCCATATGTCTAGGGGACATTTGATTGTATATAAATGTGCAAAAGGAAGGGACTTTAGGGATCTTATTCAGAACTTTCATTTTAGAAATAAGGAAACCACAACCCCAAAAGCTTAAGTGACTGTTCTAAGTTGTAAATGGTGGAGATGGGATTAAGATACATTCAAATTTTGGTACCCTGACTTCAGATCCAACACACAGTTTGGTTCTGGCAACAAACCTACCTAAATAAGGAGAAGCTCATTACCAGTAGTAGGTGGGCCATAAGATAATGAATTCTCTGGCCATAATAACTTATAAAACAGAAAAATTGAAAATATCATTCAGTCCTATGTGGCCTTCTTCTGTTTATATGTCAAAGGTCAAAATAGAGAGAAAAATCACAGTTTTGATTTATATGAGTTCTATAAATACTAATTTAATTGCTCTTACTATAAATGTGAAATCAAATGAATTAATATGCATAAAGTGCTTTGGAAACCTTTTAAAATACTATATAAATGCTAGTTATTATTATTGTTATTGTTGTTACCTTTACTCAAAGTTCAGTGAGTCGACATAATATTAGAAAAACTGAACCATATTAATATTAACATTCTTCCTGTAAGTGAAACCAAAAATATCAGGAAGTTGTAGCTAAATGGAAGGATGACTCACAGGTTCTCCTTGGAGAAAACAAAGGAATTGAAGGAATTAGTTTCATTTGCACAAAAAGAAATATCATTCCATAGGATACTTTATCATCTCATCTTTCAGAGCTTATGATAAATATGAATAAAATGACCCTGATCAAAGTAATGGCAGATTATACACTGACATCTGTAACAGAGAATACAAAGAAAGAGAAATTCTGTGAAAAGTTAAATAAGATTTAAACAAAGTCAACACATACTTTGATACTTAGAGACTTCAATGCAAAGATGGACATAGGGAAAGATGGTTGTAAAATATGTCAGGATTAATAAATGAAACAGGCTAAAGGCTTATTAGACTGTCACTCAGTAGCTTCATACCTATATATTATAAATATTGTCTTCAAGGGGAGAGGCAGATGGTTAAGGATATGATAAATATTGAGTATCAAAAAAATGAAACCGACTACATCTTTACAGACAAAGAAATAACTAGGTATTGATGTAGGACTTATTTTTAAAATAAAATTTATTTATATCTTGTTTTCACAGCACTTAAATTTCCCCCTGCATTCCTCCCTTTTATTACTCACCAATCAATATATTGTATATATACTAATTAACACTTTTAAAATGAAATGCTAAAGGTGTTTTAACTCATTGGAGTCTCAAAACAACCATGTTATTATTATCATTATTATAACCATGTTATAGATGAGAAAACTGATGGTTAGAAAAGATAAATGACTTGCTCAAGGTCACATATTTAGAAAATATCAGACAGGCATACTTTAAATCCAGGTCTCCCTGACTACATCTAGTCTTCTAACCATGCCTTTCCCCTAAGGATAATTTATGACCAGAAGGAGAAATCATACACAGAACAAGAAGTGGATGGGCGTCAAATTACATTGTTGGAAGGAAGACTCACAGATCCACTAAAAGTTGAAAATAGAAAGAAACAATGTAAAATAATAATTGAAGAATTTTGCCTTCTCTATCTACATCATTACTGTTTAATCTACAGGAACAGCTTTATCTTTCACATGATAGTCTTGCTCCTACCTTTATGGTTTTTGTTTTTTCTTGTTTTGTCTTTAGCATTCATGACAAGCCTCAGCTTGTTCTATACTTTGACATTTCCTGCCATTATTCTTAGAAGGCTCTTCATCACTTATGTATTCATTTTTTTCTATACTTAACTCCTGCCTCCATCTTTTGTATATGACTTTTAAAACTCTGAATTGATCATTGAATTTCCTTTGCAGTCCCACCAATCTCTTTAACTATTTCCCTCATTCAAGACATAGGATTTTGGATTTTGAACTAGACAGCACCTTAGGAACTAGACAGGACACAACTTCTTCAGTTACTGAAGCCCAGAGAGGCTGAGTGATTAGTCTGAATTACACAGGTAGTTTTCGGGAACCAGATGCTCAGATTTCACACCCAGTGTTCCATCTTACATTATCCATCCATGTCAACATAGAACATTGGCCTGATGAACAAATATGATCTGAAGGGCAATCCTGGTAACGCCAGCAGAATGAGAGTCCCTCTAAGCCCTTCCTGGAGTCAGCAATTTGGTTGATTGAGAGAGTTTCACTGTGTTGTGCTGCCAAGCAGTAGTAGAGTATTAGTAATTCAATTGGGTTTGCTATTTATAGAACAGAATGATACTAACTAGAAATATATCCTGCCAAAATGTAACTATTTGTGAGAGACTGGGGATATAGGGTCAGTCTGGATTGTTTTAGGGAATGAGAATGTTGGGATGTTTATCAAGCTTTGGACAAAAGGGGGTATGCACAGGGGCCTCAGGGGAGAAAATGAAAAGCTGGGTCCATTACCTGTTTCCAATTTATCCTGGATATAGCGATCATACATAATATTTTTTATGTTGTTTTCCTTCATTATATTATTAGTTTCTCTAGGGCAAGAATGGTCTTTATCTTTTTTTTTTCTGGGGGGAAGGGTATCTCTAGAACTTAACACAGTACCTGGCATATAGCAGGCACTTAATGTTTATTGATTGACTCTGTTGGCAATACATTCATGAGATTGTCCCAGTTTTCTGTATACAATTGGCTTTAATTTATTTTGGTTTTTAATTTTTAAGAATTCTGTGGAAATAGTATCTAAATAAAAAGTAGTGACAAATTAGAGAGATTTTGTGTATAGTGGATTATTTTTCTTTTCTTTTCTTTCTTTTCTTTTGCTTTTTTTTTCCTGAGGCAATTGGGGTTAAGTGACTTGCCTAGGGTCACACAGCTAGGGAAATGTTAAGTATCTGACACCAAATTTGAACTCAGGTCCTCCTGACTTTAGGGCTGGTGCTCTATCCACTGTGCTACCTAGCTGTCTCTAATGGATTATTTTTCAATAAGTAAATCTGAAATCATACTATTTGGATGCTTTCTCTTACTGGTTAGGTAGAGATTTATTTCTTAAGGCCTTTGCCTAATATGTACTAGAAAAATACTTCTTCAAAAGAAACGAATTCTTAAGAAGTGTATTAACTCATTTCTGACTAGAATTTGTCCTAGATTCTAACTAGAAAAATTTTTCATTGTAGCTTGACCTAGAAATTGTATATAACTATATGTGTATCTTGGGCATCCTCATTAAATAAGTTTCTAAAGGGAATGAAACATTTTTTACATAATTTGTAATGAAGTACTGATCTCATTTTAGCTGCTACATTAGAATTTTAATGTTACAACTAAAGTAATATAACCATAACACTAAAACAACTGGCAGGCATAAATTGTGGACATTCTTTGCCCAGAAATCCTAAAGTTCTTCATTCAGAAGATTCCTATCTGGAATCTTACCAACCAACAAACTAACAATCAAAAAAAAAATCCACCAAATATTTTTAAAAAATAATTTGCATATGCTAATTAACCCAGTCCTTAATGACAGCTGCTGATAATTTAATAAAAAAATATCTGTCATTTATATATGCAGTTAATGTTTACAAATAAGTATTTCTACACTATCTCAGTTTATATCTACAACAATCTTGACACAAAATTAACACATGAAATTAACCTGAAGTAGGTTAAATGATATGCCTGTAGTCACTCAATGAATAAGTACAAATCAAAGAATTTGAACCCAGATTTCCCCTCTCAGCTTAAAATTCAGCATTTATAATTTCAGGAGTACTGATTAGGCTTTTTTTTAGAGTCAAAGGTAGTTACATTAATAGTATTATTACTGTTTCTTTAAACCTGATTATTTAACACATGCTGTTCAACTTCTCCATTCATTCTTTAATATGGAATTCTTTTTGTTTTGTTTTCTAACTGTATGAAACTTTGGGTAAAGATCTTACCTTTTCTAGATTAATTTTGCTTAATTAAACTCTCTAAGAAGAGTTTAACTTGATTTACAATTTGTCTTTAAAAGTATATTGACACTGATTGATGATCTAATTAATGAAATTTGAAAGCAAGATTTTTAGGAATAAACTCCATTTATTCTTGAAGAGTTGATTATATATACAGTTCCTTTTAGTAAAGCTACAGAAATTGTGTGGACTAAAACTACATTAAATAAAAGAGTAGCCCATGTAATTTTACATACTTGTTAAAGAATTTCAAAAATACGGGTACTTTTTTATTGCTTCAATGTTTAACTATGTTGTTGATATTTTTAAAGATGAAAGGACTTTTTTTTTTTTTTTTTTTTTTTTTAGGGGAATAGAATTTCTCCCTTGTTTTGTTTCTCATTTCACCTTCTTGAAGTAGTTAGGTAAAGGAGACTGGTTATAGGAATTTGGGTGGGTAGAAGTGGTAGGAAGAACTTTTTTTTTTTTTCCGATGAGGTAATTGGGAATTAAGTGATTTGCCCAGGGTCACACAGCTAGGCACTGTTAAGTGTCTGAGATCATAATTGAACTCACGTCCTCCTGACTTCAGGGCTAGTGCTCTATCCACTGTGCCACCTAGCTGCCCCAGGAAGAACTTAAAGGGAATCATGAGATAACAATATCTTACATTGGGAAGAAATTTCATAACCTCTTTTAACCAACATTCTGCTTAATACAAAGAAGCTATTTTACCCTGTCTCTGACAGATGAATATGTCATCTACACAAATATTTTCATATGGGAAAGTTTATTCCTTCTTGAATCAACTACTTCATTTTGAGGATAGTTGTAATTATTTAAAGTTATTTCTTATATTAAGTTCAAATGTGTTTCCCTCTAAGTTCTAGTCATGAGTACTAAAATCTTGCTCACTAGAGTAGCACAGAATACAAATCTACTCTTTCTTTAATAGATCCAATGTTGGAAGGCAATGACTGTATTAGCTCTAAATCTTTCCTTCTCTACGATAAATAGCTCATACTTGCTTTTCTATATTGATTATATGAACCATACTTTTCTTTTTTAAAGCTATGTTATTTAAACTACAGATTTCAAATTAACAAATAATTGTTAAGTCAGTGCAGGAAAAATATAATTTATGAAAATAATTTTAAAACATTGACCTTTCATTTCACTACATTTCATTAGGTAAGCAATAGTCTTTTAATGAACCATTATAAATACATATAAAAGTAATCATTTGCTAAAAGAAAGACTGGAACAAACCAAGATTAGTTCACATTTACAAAATATGCTCTACCTTTTTGATTTGAAAGTGAAAATAATAGCATTTATACACTGCATTAAGGTTTTTGCAAAGATATTTATCTACATTATCTAATTTGATCCTCTCCACAACTGCTAGAAGTAGTTGGCACATTTTACAGAGAGAAAACTGAGTTAAAGAGTTACTCAGGATCCCACAGCTAGTCAGATGCTGAGGCAGGATTTGAATTTAGGTTTTCTTAATTCCAAGTCCAGCACCCTAAGAATTAGAAAAGTATTTGTAAAATTATAATAACAAATTAAAACTATTAAGAGGCAATATAAAAGGCAAGAGTATATTCAATTCAACAAGCATTTATTGTGTCTATTGTGTGCTAGGAAACTAAGCAAGGTCCTCAACACTTTGAGTGGATGGACTGATAAATTTATGGAAGTACTGAGACAAGAGTTGCACAGCATAGATGGATTATGATGTGTACTGCTGGAGGGAACTATACAAATAAATATAATCACACATCCATTTGCTTATGTCCCAGGAACTATGTCAGGCTCTGGCGATACAAATGGGAAAATGAAATAGCTTCTGCCATCTAGAAACTTATATTTCACTATAAAGGAGGAGTTATAGAAGCATGGAGCCCCATCATATATGTCATTAAGTAAATATAAAGTATATGCAATCTTAGGAAGTGGTTAATAGCTTGGGAAAGGGAGAAATAGAAAAGATTTCTTATAGAAGCAGGTTCTGAGGTGTATCTTGGGGAAAGCTAGGAATTCCAAGAGGTGAAGGTGAGGAGGGAGAGCATTCCAGGCCTGGAGGCCTGTACTAAGGTACAGAGACTTAATACCCACTTTGGGGAATAATAAGTAGACCAATTTAGCTGCAAAAAGCAGCACATAAAGGAAATGATGTGAAATAAGTCTGTAAAAGTAAACTGGACTCAGATTGTGAAGGATTTCAAATGTCAACATGAGTTTGTACATCATTCTAGAACTCACTGAAAGCCCCTTGAGAAGGAATGTATCATCAGATTTTAGGAACACCACCAAGCTGTATAGGAATTAAATGACAGATCTTGAAATGCTGTATAAATGTCAGCTATTATTACTGTTATTGCTATCATACTTGTTGCTGTTGCCATACTTGTAGGGCTAGACTGGATTGGAGAGGGGGGTGGGGGATGAATAGCCTTAGTGGCTTTAATTTACATATGTATAAACTATCTTAAAGTGATTTTGTGTTTCCTTTCCCAATAGGGTTTTAAACAGGCCACTTCACAATAAACATCATTAGGTTTTCTGGGCAACAGCTCTCCCTCAGTTTTCAGTTAATGTTGCATTCTGTATTTATAACATTAAATATTAGGCTCTGAAAATCAACTGTGGAATTATCTCATACTTTTACCTGCTCTCAGACACAACCCTCCTAGTCTATACAATCACTCTTATGCTCCGTTTCAAGGTTTGGCATGAGTGACACTGAGTGACTTTTGCTCTATACCCAAGATATCTACCTGTAGCCCTCTCCTCACCCTCCTCTGAAACACTCTGAGGTATGACTGCATTCCCTAGACAATGCACAAGTGTTCTGTCACATACAATATGACTACATTTGTGGAGAGGTAGGACACAATTTCCTTCCCCATAATTGAATAGAATTTTAGACCCTATATTTACCTGGTTGTTCCACTGGTTCTTCAAACTCCACATTTCCAAAATAGAGCTTTTTCTCTTTATTTTGAAAAATGTTCTTAACACTATACTCTCTATCCCCAGCCCCTCCAGAGAAATTACTTTTTACTCAACCTTGGTGTTAATTTTGACTCTCCAATCAGTTACACTGAATCTTTTGATTTGAACACCTCTGTGTCTCTTGAATTTTTTTGTTCCTTTTCAGTCTCATCATTATGACATAAAAATGGGCCCTTACTGGCATCAGTAATAGCTTATTGTAACAGATCTTACTAACTTCCATTATTTCGTCCTTCTAATATTCTTTGCCAGAATAATATTCCTTAAGCATCATGGCACACCACTGCTTACAGATAAACAGTAGATTCCTATTACTTCTTCCTAAGCAAAGTTGAAACTCCTGTATATGCCCTCTATTCTGTAAGGCCACCTTACCTTTCTAAGTTTTTCCTTTCTAAGTAGTCTATGCTCCAGTACAAACTATCCCTCAAGAATGCTCTGTGCTTTCCTACTTTCATATCTTGGCTCACGTTTCCTACAAACTAAATATAATTCTTCTCCTTTTTTATCTATTGAAAATCCACTCATGTTTTAGCCACCTTTTTAATGAAGCCTTCCCTAATCCCTA
>JAJPUD010028074.1:0-13774 GCA_023553655.1 Myrmecobius fasciatus
ATGAAGCAATATCAATACTAAACATATATGCACCAAGTGGTATAGCATGGAAATTCCTAGAGGAAAAGTTCAGGGAGATGCAAGAAGAAATAGACAGCAAAACTATAATAGTGGGGGATCTCAACGGCCCTCTCTCAGAACTAGATGAATCAAACCACAAAATAAATAAGAAAGAAGTTAAGGAGGTAAACAAAATGTTAGAAAAGTTAGGTATGATAGATCTTTGGAGGAAATTAAATGGAGACAGAAAGGAGTTTACTTTTTTCTCAGCAGTCCATGGAACTTATACAAAAATTGACCATGTTTTAGGACACAAAACCCTCAAAATCAAATGCAGGAAGGCAGAAATAATAAATGTATTTTTTTTCAGATCATGATGGAATAAAAATCACATGCAATATAAGGCCAGGAGAAAATAGACCAAAAACCATTTGGAAACTAAATAATTTCATACTAAAGAATGAATGGGTGAAACAGCAAATTACAGACACAATTACTAATTTCATCCAAGAGAATGACAATAATGAGACAACATACCAAAATTTGTGGGATACACCCAAAGTGGTAATAAGGGGAAATTTTATATCTCTAGATGCTTATTTGCATAAAATAGAGAAAGAGAAAATCAATGAATTGGGCTTGCAACTAAAAAAGCTGGAGAAAGAACAAATTAAAAACCCCCAATCAAATACCAAACTTGAAATCCTAAAAACAAAAGGAGAGATTAGTAAAATTGAAAGTAAAAAAACTATTGAATTAATAAATAAAACTAAAAGTTGGTTTTATGAAAAAAACCAACAAAATAGATAAACCTCTAGCTAATTTAATTAGAAAAAGGAAAGAGGAAAATCAAATTGTTAGTCTCAAAAATGAAAAGGGAGAACTTTCCACCAATGAAGAGGAAATTAGAGCAATAATTAGGAGTTACTTTGCTCAACTATATGACAATAAATTTGATAACCTAAGTGAAATGGAGGAATATCTACAAAAATATAGATTGCCCAGATTAACAGAAGAGGAAATAAATTACTTAAATAGTCCCATTTTAGAAAAAGAATTAGAACAAGTCATTAATGAACTCCCTAAGAAAAAATCCCCAGGACCAGATGGATTTACATGTGAATTCTACCAAACATTTAAAGATCAATTAACTCCAATATTATATAAACTATTCGAAAAAATAGGGAATGAAGGACTCCTACCAAACTCCTTTTATGATACAGACATGGTACTGATACCTAAACCAGGGAAAACAAAAACAGAGAAAGAAAATTATAGACCAATCTCCTTAATGAATATTGATGCAAAAATCTTAAATAAAATATTAGCAAAGAGATTACAGAAAATCATTCCTAGAATAATACACCATGACCAAGTAGGATTTATACCAGGAATGCAGGGATGGTTCTATATTAGGAAAACTATTAACATAATTGACTATATTAATAACCAAATTAACAAAAAAAACATATGATAATCTAAATAGATGCAGAAAAAGCATTTGATAAAATCCAACATTCATTCCTATTAAAAACATTAGAGAGTATAGGAATTAATGAAATTTTCCTTAAAATAGTCAGTAACATCTATTTAAAACCATCAGCTAGTATCATATGTAATGGTGATGAACTGGGACCATTCCCAAGAAGATCAGGGGTGAAACAAGGTTGCCCACTGTCACCATTACTATTCAATATTGTATTAGAAATGCTAGCCTTGGCAATAAGACAAGAAAAAGAGATTAAAGGACTTAGAGTAGGTCATGAGGAAACCAAATTATCACTCTTTGCAGATGATATGATGGTCTACTTAGAGAACCCTAGAGAATCAACTAAAAAACTAATAGAATTAATCCACAACTTTAGCCAAGTTGCAGGATGCAAAATAAATCCACATAAATCATCAGCATTTTTATACATCACCAACAAAATGCAACAGCAAGAGATACAAAGAGAAATTCCATTCAAAATAACTATTGATAGTATAAAATATTTGGGAATATATCTGCCAAGGGAAAGTCAGGATCTATATGAGCAAAACTACAAAACACTCTCCACACAAATAAAGTCAGATCTAAACAATTGGAAAAACATCACGTGCTCTTGGATAGGTCGAGCAAATATAACAAAGATGGCAATAATACCTAAACTAATCTGTCTATTTAGTGCTATACCAATCAAACTCCCAAGAGATTATTTAACTGACCTAGAAAAAATAACAACAAAATTCATCTGGAAAAACAAAAGGTCAAGAATTTCAAGGGAATTAATGAAAAAACAAATGCAAATGAGGGTGGCATAGCTGTACCAGATCTAAAACTATATTATAAAGAAGTGGTCACCAAAACCATTTGGTACTGGCTAAGAAATAGAGTAGTGGATCAGTGGAATAGGTTAGATTCACAGGACAAAATACTCAATGGCAATAGTAAGGTGTGTTTGATAAACCTGAAGACCCCAGTTTTGGGGATAAAAACTCACTATTTGACAAAAACTGCTGGGATAATTGGAAACTAGTATGGAAGAAATTAGACATTGACAAACACCTAGCACCATATACCAACATAAAGTCAAAATTGATTCATGATCTAGACATAAAGAATGATATTATAAACAAATTAGAACAATGTAGGATGGTTTAGCTCTCAGACCTGTGGAGGGGGAAGGAATTTGTGACCAAAGAAGAACTAGAGATCATCATTAATCACAAAATAGATAAGTTTGACTATATCAAGTTAAAAAGTTTTTGTACAAACAAAATGAATGCAGACAAGATTAGAAGGGTAGCAGTAAACTGGGAAAATATTTTTACATTCAAAGGTTCTGATAAAGGCCTCATTTCTAAAATATATAGAGAATTGACTCAACTATATAAGAATTCAAGCCATTCTCCAATTGACAAATGGTCAAAAGATATGAACAGACAATTTTCAGACGAAGAAATTGAAACTATTTCTGGTCACATGAAAAAGTGCTCCAAGTCACTATTGATCAGAGAAATGCAAATTAAAACAACTCTGAAATACCACTACACACTTGTCAGATTGGCTAAAATGACAGGAAATGTTAATGATAACTGTTGGAGGGGATGTGAGAAAACTGGGACACTGATACATTGTTGGTGGAACTATGAACAGATCCAACCATTCTGGAGAGCAATTTGGAACTATGCTCAAAAAGTTGTCAAACTGTGCATCCCATTTGACCCAGCAGTGTTTCTACTGGGCCTATATTGCAAAGATATTTTAATGGAGGGAAAGGGACCCACATGTGCAAAAATGTTTGTGGCAGCCCTTTTTGTAGTGGCAAGAAACTGGAAATCGAAAGGATGCCCATCAATTGGAGAATGGCTGAATAAATTATGGTATATGAATGTCATGGTATATGAGTGTTATTGTTCTGTAAGAAACGACCAACAGGAGGATTTCAGAGAGGCCTGGAGAGACTTGCATGAACTGATGCTGAGTGAAATCAGCAGAACCAGGAGAACATTATACACACCAACAAGACTATACAATGATCAATTTTGATGGACATGGTTCTCTTCAACAATGATATGATTCAAACCAGTTCCTATTGTTCAGCGATGAAGATAGTCATATACATCCAGAGAGAGGCCTGTGGGAACTGAGTGTGAACCACAACATAGCATTTTAATGCTTTCTGTGAATATTTCCATGCATTTTGTTTTCCTTCTTAGGTTGTTTTTTCTTCTTCTCTTTCTAGATGTGATGTTTCTGGTGCAGCAAGGTAACTGTATAGATATGTATACATGTATTGTATTTGTCATATAATTTATCCTATTTAGCATGTATTAGATTACCTGTCATCTAGGGGTGGGGGTGGGGAGAAGGAGGGGAAAGCTTGAGAAAAAAATGTTTTTGCAAAGGTCAATGTAGAAAAATCATTCATATGTTTTGTAAATACAACCTTTATAAAAAAAAACAATGTAACATTTGGGCTGAGGGGATAACACCTCAACATCATATTTCAATAAATATTAAAAGGATAAAAAAACAAAAAAAAACATTATTGGCTAAATAATGCTTGACCCTGCCTTGAAATGCCCCAAATTCAATTGCAACATATTTTTGGAAAATAAGGATTCCTGTTAAAGACTACCTGAATGTGTTTGGGATTATTCTAGGAGTAATATGGCAGGGAAAAAAGTGTGAAGAAGGAGAATCTGAGAATTCAAATTATACCTTTAAATCAAGTAAGGAGATGTTGATACATATTTTCCCTTCCAGCTGGCAATCAAGCACTTTTTAAGTACCAGGCACCATGCTAAATGTTAGAGATATAAAACAACCAAAAGGAAAGGTTGCCCCTGTTCTCAAGCAGTTTACAGTCTAATGGGGGAAGATAATGTATAAAATAAATAATTGGAGGTAACAAGGGGAGAAGGCACCCCCATTGGAAATGGTGGCAAGATTCAGAGACTGAAACAGAGAAGAGAGAAATGGAGTATAAATAGGCTGGATCCATCCATCACTCCCCTTAGAAGGAATTTGACACTGGCAGTAGGGGATCTGCCTGCTCAAGGAATGTATCAAGGTGCAAAAGTTTCACTTGTTGAGAGAAGTTCCAGTGTGAAGATATGTCATTGGTCGCAACATCTAGGAGAGTAAGAAACATAGCTGAAAGGAAAATGAACAAACACTAAAGTGAATTTACATTATTACTACACCAGGAGATGCTTAAGGTGGTGTGTTTTGCATTATGCTCTGGGACAAGTGGAAAGCTGAAGCTAGTGGTCGTAGTGACTGTTTTGGGTAGCAAAGGAGTTAGAGAACAGATCCTGTTGGGTGAAAATGCACCTCACGGACATACTTCTCTTAGGTTGCAATTCTGTCCTAATGCCATTTCTAGTATCTATGAAGGAAAGGCTGATTTCTGCCCTTCTAGGTAAAGATGTTGGGAGTAAGGCAGGGAGACAGGGACAGACAGACAGATACAGACACAAACACACACAGACATACACAGACAGGCACACACACACACCTGTAGCCACTCACCCTTGTTCGTTTGATGTAATTTGCAGCAATAGCGTGAGACCACAATATTGTGAGAGAAGTGATAAAAAGAGCTTTATTTCTCTCACCTTCACCTTTAGTAAAACAGAAAGGTGAGTTTTCATTGAACAAGTGATAATTTTCCTTAGCCATCCTACAATGATAACAAGGAAAAATAAAAAGGAATCTCAGAGATTCAATGTAATTTCCTTTAGATCAATTGATAAAATGTTTTGAGAGAGAGATAGCAGTGCCCTTTTAGGAATTCCTGAGCAGGTCACTCTTGGATTCCCTTATTCAGCATTTTTCTCAATCCCTCCACAAATTAGAGTAACCAATTATTATTCACCATCTAATTGTTATGGTTTATTATTTGTTCTACATAAGGGCACCAAAAATGTAACAGACTGTCAAAGAAAAAAGAATGAGACTCATTTCACTTAAGCAACAGTGTGGCTGGTCCCCCAATTGAAATGCATCTCCTCAGACCAAATTAAGAGAAGAAACCACATTCCATATGCAATCTCAGCATCTGTGAATCAGGCCAAATAGGACATCTCATTTTGCACCGATGCAAGGTCAGAATCTAAAGTTCTTTTGGGAAGGATATGTAAACAGGACTCTTGCCTTTTTTTTAATGAGTTTAATTTAAAACTATTGAACACAACCAGAATGCTTAAAGTAGCTTTATCCAGAAAGGCTGGTAATTCACTGAGACAACTCTCTGCAGAAACTTTGGCTGAATGTCAAATCATCAACCAAATTCTAATTCAAAGCCTCTCTCTATCACATTGCCAAAGACTGGAATTACCTGCTATTATATAACATATAGCTACTATTATCATATCATTTATCATATTGCTATTATATATCATCTAGAAAATATTATCCAATAATCTGTTTTTAATTGCTTAAGAAGACTTCCTGGATGAGCAGTGAGCACCCTTGTGGATATCAAAAAGTTTGAGGGATCATAATGTGAAAGCTTTTAATGATCTTAGAAGTCAAACAGTTCAATCCCCCATTTTACAGAAAGGGAAAC
The DNA here is from genome assembly GCA_023553655.1 of Myrmecobius fasciatus. NCBI lineage: Eukaryota > Metazoa > Chordata > Mammalia > Dasyuromorphia > Myrmecobiidae > Myrmecobius > Myrmecobius fasciatus. Next base: position 6,057 of record JAJPUD010028074.1, read on the forward strand.
TAAGAATCAGAGAACTGAAATAATTTTCCCAAGAACTCACAAATAGCAAGTCCAAAACAAGAATCGAATACAGGTCCTCTAACTTCAGAACCAATACTCTTTTAATTGTATCATATTGACTGCATTTATTTCATAGCTTAACACGCACACTAAGGATGCTAAACACTATATAGCTATCCTCATTCATCTTCCTCTTGTTATTCTATGTACCTTTACGATAATGCAAAAAGGTTCCATGCCTCTATGATCAGGAGAGTTTTGTCATTTAATATCATGGACCTCTTCTGCACTCTGGTAGAAACTTATGAAATCTTCAGAATAATGATTTTGAAAAAATTCAAGAAGGAACTACCATTTTAAAAAATCAGAAAATAGTAGAACAAAAGATACCATAGAATCCCTTTAATATTCCGTGGGGTAATTTCTTTAAGACAAAGTTCCATATAATGAAAGAACCAGATAGGAATGTTGTTCCACAGAGAAACTATCTTGAAAAGAAGATACTTTCCAAATTAGGAGAAGAAGGGATAGTCTACCCTCTCACATCTGTGGAGAAGGGAATAATTTATGGTCAAAGAATTATAAAACATTATGAAATACAAAATGGGTAATTTTGATTGCATTGAATTAAAAAGGTTTTACACAAAGAAAACCAATGCAGCCAGACTTAAAAGGAAAACTGCTGGGAATTTTTTTTACAGCCAGTGCTTCTGATAAATAATTAGATAAATAAATATAGAGAGAATTTGCTCAAATTTATGAGAATACAAGCCACTTAGCAATTGATAAATGGTCAAAGGATACTAATAGACAATTTTCAGATGAAGAATTTAAGGCCACTTCCAATCATATGAAAAAAATTCTTTAAATCACTATTGATTAGAGATGTTAATTAAGACAACACTAAGATATCACTTCAAATCTCTTGGCTAAAATGATTGGCTAAAATGACAGGAAAAGATTATGATAAATGTTAGAGGGAGAGTGGGAAAACTGGGGCACTACCTCATTATTGGTGAAGTTGTGAAGTGATCCAGCTATCCTGACTAGCAATTTGAAACCATGCCCAAAGGGATATAAAACTATGTATACCCTTTGATCCAGCAGGTCCTCAATTGGGTCAATATCCCAGAGATCATAAAAGTGGTAAAAGATCCACATGTGCAAAAATGTTTATAGCAGCTCTTTTTGTAGTGTCAAGGAATTGAAAATTGAGTGGCGTGGATGTCTATTAGTTGGACAATGGCTGAATACATTATGACATATGAATATAATGGAACATAATTTTTCTATAAGAAATGATGAGCAGACAGATTTCAAAAAAGCCTCGAAAGACTTACCTGAACTGATGCTGAGTGAAATGAGCAGAACCAAATGACCATTATGTATAGTAACAACAAGATAATGTGATGATCAACTATGATGGACTTGGCTTTTTACAACAATGCCATGAATCAAGGCAATTCCAATAAACTTGGGGTGGAAAATGCCACATACAACAAGAGAGAGAACTATAGAGCCTAAATGTGGATCAAAGCATAGTATTTTCACATTTTTGTTGTTCTTGTTGTCTTGTGTTTTTTTTCCCTTTTGGAATGATTTTTCTTGTATAATATGGTAAATATGGAAATATGTTTAAAAGAAATGAACTTATTTAACCTGTATCAGATTACTTAGTGTATGGGGGAGGAAAGAGGTAAAGGAGGCAGGGAGAAAAAATGGAATACAAAGTTTTTACAAAAATGAATGTTGAGGAGTAGCTAGGTGGTGCAGCAACTAGAATGCCAACCCTGAAGTCAGGAGGACCTGAGTTAAAGTCTGATCTCAGACATTTAACATTTTCTAGGTGTGTGACCCTGGGCAAGTCACTTAACCCCAATTGCCTCAGGGAAAAAAGTATATTGAAACTATCTTTACATGATTTTTTTAAAAGAAAATGCTATTTAAAAAACTATTTAATGGAGAGATTTTTTTTTTAATACTTCAACCCCTTCTTAACCACATTCTTAAAATTTTAGCCTATCCAATAAAATCCAACTTTCCCCTGTCATTCAAGGCCCTCTACCAACTGGTTTCTTTCACTTTACTAACCCTCAGTTTATAATACACAGGTGGTATGGTCACCACATGCTTATCAGGCAAAACCTCCCTGTCCAACGTCTTTAATTTCTCAATTTATTTACAAGACTCATGATGAATTGACAAATCATATACACACAGAAAACTCTCCTGTCTTTTCTTCCTCCAAACTCTCACAGTATTTTTTGGTACCTCTTTTATGTCACTAATCACATTTAACAATAATGTAAATTCGACATCATTTCAAGTACAACATGTTCTAAGGCCTATAACTTCAAGAAGTTTATAATTCAGTAGGGAAGGGCAGGAGGAAATGAACACAAATCATAATGAATAAAAATGCATTTATGAAAACAAATAAAATTCTATAAGAATCCAAAGAAGGAAGGGATCACTCCTGTGAAGAAAGATGTGAATAAGGGAAGATTTCATGGTAGTACTTGAGTTGGGCCTTAAAGACTGGTGAAACTCATATTTAATGGCTATTATAATTACATGTAGTTGCATAATTATACAGTTTTATATATATATATATGTATATATATATATATTCACACAAACATATTATATGTACATAGTTATAATTCTTTGTCTACATCTTGGGACAGCTAGAAGATTAGAGTTAAAATTTAGCCACAGATTCTTAGTGATCTTCAACAAACCAGTTAGCTTCTGCCTGCCTCAGTTTTCTCATCTGTAAAATGATAAAATAGTACCTACCTCCCAGGGTTGTTCTGAAGATATAATGAGATGATGTTTATAAAATATTTTGGAAATCTTACAGTACTATGCAATGTGCTATTATCTCATACTTTTGGTAAACTTTGTACTCATTTAAGGGTTTTGATCTTTATATCTCCCACAGTCCCTTATACAGTACATCAAACATAGGAAGTGTTCATCAATTATTTGTTTAATGAATGTCTTCTTACTTTTCCTTGTAGTTATGAAAGCTGAATGAAACAGAAAAATTAAAGATTCTTCTCTATTTCCTAATCACATGGCAAATCTTCTTGGACCTAAAGGCAATAATGTGATGCAAAAAATGTGTTTTCCTGTCCATTCCTAACCCCACTCTAACCCTCTCTGGTGTCAATAGATAGAAACTTAAAGTAGGTATGATGCTTCCAAATCAAAGTATATTAGCCATTTTGAAAATACCAGCGATTCCTTCTTTTAGGTAAGGTGAAATACTTCAGTGGTTGCTCTAATTTCAGAAATGTAGATATGCCATTTAATGATCTGGACTCAAAATCATATAGCCCATTCTTTATGATGCTTCTACATATATCAGTCTGTGTCATGAGAACCAAAACAGGATCTAATATTAATCATGTGTGAAACTAAATGGAGGAGAAAAAAAGAAATTAAAATGGCTTTCTTTTTCTCCACTATCCTTTTCATTTTATCCATATTACTGTTGGTTCCAAGATAGAGATGAAAGGAGGGAAATAGACTGAAAATAAGACAGAATGAGATTAAGAGAAGGGAAAGCTTCTTTTATTGAGAAAATAGACAATTCTTTTAACTACCTACTCCCTACTCCACTCAAACTTGAGACAGAAAATCTTGATCTTTCCTAGTAATTGTGAAACTGTTAAACATTTTATCTTTGGTGTCTAAGTACTGCTTTTCACCTATGTATTACAAATTTCTCTTTTGGCAGATCCATTCATTCATTTATTTATTTTTATTTTTTTTTTTTTGCTTTTTGCTGAGGCAATTGGGGTTAAGTGACTTGCCAAGGTCACACAGATAGGGAATGTTCACCTAGCTATACCCATTCATTCATTTATTCACTCACTGCTCATTTCCTTCAAGTTTTCATTTTGCAATTTAATTGTTCATTCACCTTCCAGTATTGTTTTACATAATTTAATACCTGATGCAATTAGCGAAGTATTAATAAATTAATAATTCCCTAATTGCATAAGAATCATGCAAATTCATGCTTTTCAGAAAAGATTCCTGGGTCTCAAATATAATTGCTAATGTTGTCCCCTTTGCCTGAGCTACAGTTTTCCTTTACAGATAGAGCCATCTTTCAAAATCTACCCTAAGTCCCACCTCTTCCACAAAGTTTGATATGATCACCTAAAGGTATTTCTTCTTCCTTCAGGGGCTTCACTTGACATCCAATAAAACATCCAAATATTGTCTTGAAGCATCTCTAGCATTTCTATCTTGTATTAGCACTCTATTCTTCCATTGTTGTATAAGAGGATCAGTGCTGTGATGGTGTGGTTGAAAGGACTGAGAGTCAGAATATATTAAGTTCAAATCCCAATCTCAACACTTAGTCCCAATGTGAATTTGGACAAGTTAGGTAGGATATCTGTGTTATTTTCCATTTCTCAATCTATGATCCTAGATGTGTCTGTCTTATTTAGTCAAATAAATTTGAATTGCTTCAGAGTAAAACAACAGGTGTTTCTTTATAGCTTCTGGAGTATGTAATATAGGATGTTATGAACATATTAAACACTCACACAAGGCAGTTTCTTAATTCATGGAGAAAATCCCCAAAAACGCAATGTACATGAATCATGCACTAATCCTCTTATTAGACTTACCAATGCCTAGAATTTAGTTTTATATACAACTCTTGGCCCTCAAACTAGGAAAATGTGAGGGAAAAATGAAAAATTCAGAAAATAATCATAAACACAATTAAAGAATTATAATATAAGCAAGTGAAAAAATTGTTTCTCATTCCTACCACAGAATAAGAGAAAAAAGGCTTAATTTAAAACATGAGTGACTTAAAGGAAGGGAAATTTTTTAAGCTATGAAAGGAAACTATAAGATTTCTTGTTTCTCTGAAGGGATATTCCTTCAGGGATAAATTGTGTCTTTGATGTAGACCTATTCAAGGACAATCAAGGGTAGGCTCAGTTTCTCTTTCCTCTACGGTCTCCATCGTTGTGCCTCAATGGATCTAAATTCTGAGGGTCCAACTGTGTTGGAAGGTTCCTGGTGTGGCAGCGTTCCCTCTGTTTTAGTGGGACATACAATCCTCTTTGTCCAAATTAGCATGTATTGAAACATTCATCTGGCAGTTAAATGTTCTAATGTGTGTTGTCTATTCTATCCAAGTATAAACTAATCACATATAAGTAGAAGCAGTATGCCATAATGAATAATATTTTGGTCATGGAGATAGAAAGAACAAGGTTCAAATTTTACTTCTAACACCAGCTTTAGGTTTTTGAGGAAAGCTCTTAACTCCTATTGTCTTGGATAAGATCATGGAACATTTTGATCTGTTTCAGTGAAACATTGTTTTTCTTTTCTATTCATGAAAATATATTCATGTCACATTTAGAGATCATACTTGAGTTAATGTTCCTAAAACAAGGAATGCTATTGATAAATTAATTACATTATCCTCCTAGTTTCCCCAATGATTATTCACATATTTGAACTGGTCTCATAATTCATTATAGCTACTACTCTTCTGTCAAGACATAAGATACCCAATTTCTACAAATATGTGTGAATTTCATAAATTATCTTTCTTAGCAGGAGACTAGACTCAGTTAACATTTAAATTTAATGGAATGACATTTTTATGAAAGCACAATGTCTGAAATTAACACATGTTGAGCCTTCATAATTTTAAAATAAAATTATGACTAATTAATTTTATAATAGGTAAACATACATTATATATATATACACACACATGTATATAATCTCTTTAAGCAGTAAAATGAGTCAATAGCTATAACACATATAAATCCATTCTCACTTTTAAATGCATTATATTCATGAAGACAGCAACTTAATATATACAGGAAAATTCTGGCCACATTTGAGTTATACCCTGATTACAGATACCTGTTAGAAACTGTCCAGTGAACCAATAAAGACAGAGATGAATGAAACAGGTGTAAGTTAAATGATTATTAATAATTAATTATTAATATTGGTTATCCAGGGTTTTTTCCATTTCCTCATTCAAAACCTAGTCTTTATGTTGACAATGACAATGAGGCATTCCCCTAAATCTGGCATGGGAATCCACCCAACTAGGAGAGTATATTTTTGTTCAAAGGATAAAAAAAAAAAACCTAACCTAGCTGAATTCAAGCCCATTGCTTTACTTAGGTAGGAGTAGGTGGAAAATACATCCTTTTGCTTATATTTTCCTAGACTAAAGTGGTCTAAATTGAGATGTCTTCTTGTTTAAGAGTGTTGACAAGTTCTGAGATCCTGTTCTTCAGTGCCTCATTAGAATAAGACTACTTCTTTTTATATCAATTCTCTCATTAATTATTAAATGATCAGAGTTTATTTCCACCCATCAGGAACAACCTCTGTTCCAAAGGTATTAACCATTTAAGGGTCTCAAAGATTTGCCTTTGGTTTTCCTAGTTAACCACTAACTTCAATTTATTAACTGCTAGCTCAATAAAAAAGTTGCTTATAAATTACTCAGAAAATTTTGAGAATCACAGAATTCTTCAGACTTTTCATTTATTTCATATGTTTTTAGGGATAGTGACAAAATGCAAAGTCACTCAATATTAAGTTTAGCTGCACCTCAAATTAATAGAAAAATGTTTGAATTGAAACAAGAATTTCTCAAGAACTGGGAGAAGGAAGAGAAATAAAATCAAAGATGCCTAAACAGAGCCATATTTAGATTGAGGCAAAAAGAAACTTACACAAAGGCACAAAAACCAATGAAAGCTGAGACTTACTGTCATCTTTCAGAATGTGACAACAAGTTTACTGAGAGTAATTACTTAAAATACTAAAATTCTAGGGAGGATGGTATACTAAGCTCCTTCCCCCTCCCTCTTAATTGAAGTCACATTTTGTGTTATTTCTTCTGGGTGTGGTTTAAGGTTTAAAGTTTCTAGTTAATATTTTCATTTTTTTATTAAAAGCTTTTTATTTACAAAACATATGAGTGATTTTTCTACACTGACCTTTGCAAAACTTTTTTTTTCTTTTTTGTTCCAAGATTTTCCCCTCCTTCCCCCACACACCCTACACCTAGATGACAGATAATATAATATATGCTGAATATGTTAAATTATATGACAAATCCAATATATGTATATATATCCATACAGTTATCTCACTGCAAAAGAAATATAAGATATAGAAAGAGAGAAAAAAAAACAACCTAAGAAGAAAAACAAAATGCATGGAAATATTCAGAGAAAGAGTTAAAATGCTGTGTTGTGGTTCACACTCATTTCCCTCAGGCCTCTCTCTGGATGTATATGATTATCTTCATTGATGAACAATAGGAACTGGTTTGAACCACCTCATTGTTGAAGAGAACCATGTCCACCGGAATTGATCATCCTATAGTCTTGTTGCTGTGTACAATGTTCTCCTGCTTCTGCTGATTTCACTCAGCATCAGTTCATGCAAGTCTCTCCAGTCCTCTCTGAAATCATCCTGCTGGCCGTTTCTTACCAAACAATAATATTCCATGACATTCTTATACCATAATTTATTGAGCCATTCTCCAATTGATGGGCATCCTTTCAATTTCCAGTTTCTTGCCACTACAAAAAGGGCTGCCACAAACATTTTTGCACATGTGAGTCATTTTTCCTTCTTTAAAATCTGTTTGGGATATAGGCCCAGTAGAAACACTGCTGGGTCAAAGGGTATGC
>JAJPUD010028075.1:2081-14979 GCA_023553655.1 Myrmecobius fasciatus
AGGCAAGTCTGCCAGAACACCTGCCCCCAATCAGGGCAGAGTGTCCCGAGTGCCTCAGATAAACTCCAGGTGTTTGGGATTTGGGGTTTGGAGTTTCTGCCATGATGAGTTAAGCTGAGTCCCACCCTCACTTCTGGCCTATATCTGAGCCCACTTGTTTATCCCTCTGTCTGAGTTAGACAAACCTGATATGAAGTTCTTCAGAGAGCAGTGTCCAAATATTTCTGAATTCGTTGACTTGAAGATCAGTTCAGAGGCTTATTTTATTGTTGGTTTGAGAGAAGATTGGAGGAGGACGCAGAGAGTCACGTTTTCACTCTGCCATCTTCGCTCCGCCCCCTCGTCATTATCTTTTCCTGTCATCTTAGCCAGTCTGAGAAGTATGTAGTGGTACTTCAGAGTTGTCTTAATTTGCATTTCACAGAGGAAAAATCTAAAGTCAAAAAAAGCTGGATTCAAATGTAAGCTGTGTCATTTATTAGCTGTGATGACCTTGAACTAGTCACTTCATTTCTCAAGACTTTGAATAAAAAATGAGGAGGCCGGATTAATTGAGAGTCTGGAACTTCCCTTCCAAAGGTAATACATCATGACCCTAAGACCCTTGAAAAAATATAATTTAATTTCAAAAAAATCAATCCACAATAAATGGTTCTGAAAGACTGATGATAAAGCATGCTACCTATCTCCTAAGAGGTTATGGATTCAAGAGAATGAGACATAAATTTTCTGACATACTGAATGTGGGGATTTGTTTTGACTATTAAAATTTATTACAAGAATCTGGTTTTCTTTTGTTCTTTTCAATGTGTAGATGGCCCATTGGAGGGATAAAAATGATTTCTGTTAATTAAAATATTGGATTTTTTTAAAATTTCTGGACCTCACCCACCCAGTGCTCATCACATAGTAGGTTTACAATAAATGCTAGTTGAATTGAATTCAACCCCTGCAAAGTGGCCAAAGGATAATAGATATTGCTTGTCTTATAAGGGGATAAGACTAACTGCTGACCATTGTGCCAGCCTTTGTATTTGAAAATGATACTCCCTTCATTCTTGGTGAAGCATAGCTTAATGATTCTTACCAACATTAAGCTTAATTTGCACTAAGCCATCTCCATTTTCTAGCCCAGTATTTCTTGTGATTCATAGTACCCATTTGTAAAGACACTGGGAGGCTTTGAGGCTTACTCTGGAGTCACAAAATGGAACTTTCCTCTATATGTGTTAAATGTATGAAGTTAATGGGTTTAAGATTGGGTTCTACCATGCTTTAGCAGAACATATAATAGGTAGAGAGTCAGAAATCTGGTTTCATTAATCAGTTCTGGAACCTTATAGAATTTAGAATGGACAGAGAACTTAGTAGTCAGATAGTCTATTTTCCTTATTATAGAGGTAAGAAAATTGAGGCTCAGAAAACTTATATGACTTATTCAAAGCTATACAAGCACTTAAGAAATGGGTCTGGGACTTAAACACATGTCTTCTACCACTATATTTATGTTGTTTTCATTATTTGTAGGCCTTGCCCAATACAAATTACATTATCCAAGTCTTAATTTCTTTATTTGTAAAATGAGAAGGTCATACCAATCTCTTAGCTTTATTCCAACTCTGATATTCTGGAGATCTCAGTCATTGACTGATTTATTAGTACCAATTTAGCTCACCAGATGTGAAATCTGTGGGAAGGTGACAGCTTCAATTCTCTCCACATCCCCGAATGTCGTAGCTTCTCATCTGTTTCTGAATCAACAGGGAAATTTGATGACTAGTAAGAATTGTTTAAATAAATGGGAATCTAAATCTTTTTTTCCCTCCTACCTCACGAGGATAAAATTGTGCAGAAAGCTCATCTCTTCTTACTCTTCTTTAGCCCTTGGAATCTTGGTCCCAACCACTCTTGAGCAAAAACATCTGGAGACCTAGAAGCGTCAAACTGGAAACTTTCCCTTTCAATACTTCCTATAGATAGGTATGGATGTTTCATCACTCATTTTCTGGGTTATGATGAGGCAGATTAATCAATTCCTTTAATCAACTAGTATATATGTAGGTATATACGCATATATGTATATATACAAATCTGTGTCTGTATATTTCCAGGCTTGCACTGAGTACATTTATACTTCAATAGGGGAATGGCTTCAATGATTTCTGAGTTCTAACTTTTTATGAAGTATGATGTTGCATCAGTCTATTCCATAATAGAGAAGCTGCTGTGGCAGATGCCAGAGAAGATGATGAATATGATTAAAATCTTCCATATAGCAGACAGTATTGTTTTTAAAGATACCTTTCTATTGAAGCTGTCACATTGCCCAAATCTACTCCTTAGCTGATTTAGAAATACTTTTAGAGAAGAACAGCCACCACAATTAAAAATGTAGTCTCCATTCTTCCCCAGCCCTCCACCCGCATGACACTTATGAACTGTGCATTTCACATCTCCAGTGCCACGTTCCGTAAAATAACATCTGTCATTGCCAGCAGCCCTCAGCAAGCCTAGTGCTTGGCAGTTTACTCTATAGGCAGAGTGCTGGGGAAGAGGAAGGGGGAGGACCACAGAGATGTTTGTAAAGTTAGGCTTATGGAATTAGGAGGGTAGCCCTGGGGAAAGGAACTGGGTTGGATTTGATGTTATATTGGTACTCAGATCTTATGAGTTGGCGAGGCAATTGTGTACAGTGGTTATTTAATTATTTTGTATGCCCATATTTACATATACGCATCCTGCCTCCCCAACTAGAATCCTCTAGGAAAAGACTGTGTTTTTGCTTCTTTATAGTTACCACAGTGCCCAGTCAAGAGTTGAATTCAGAAGAGGAGATCAGTAAAATCTTTGGTGAATGAAAAAATGAGTATGAGCCGATATTTTTTAGCCAATAAACATTTATTGGATGTCTACTATGTATCAGGCACAGTGTCAAGCACTAGGGATAAAAAGAATATGCTGTTCTCAAGAAGCTCAAAGTCTAATGCAAAAAAAAACAATACACAAACAAGTTATAGACAGAATAAATTAGAAGTAATGAACAGAGAGAAGGTATTAAAATTTGGGGGGATTGGGGAAGGAAGGAAGGAAGCAAGAAGGGAAGGAAGGAAAGAAGGAAGGAAGGAAGGAAGGAGAGAGGGAAGGAAGGGATGGAAGAAAGGAAAAAAGGAAGAAAGTAAAAAAGGAGGGAGGAAGAGAGGAAAGAAACAAGCATTTCTTTGGCATTTGTTAATGTGCCATGCACTGTACTAAATACTTTAAAAATATTGCCTTATTTCATCCTCAGAAGAATTTTTAAGGAAATTAAGATGGCACATAAATGACTTATCCAAGATCACATATCGAGTATATGTCTGAAAAAATATTTGAACTCAGATTTTCTTGAATACAGATCCAGTGTTCTGTCTTCTTTCTGTGTCATGTATCTGGTCAATGACAAGGTCCATGACTGTTGTTACAAATGTCCCTTCCCAGGCTCCCTAGCTCCAGTATAGACAAAATGTCAGAAGATGTTGTGAGGGATTGCACTCTCACTGACACTGACTTACAGTATCATTATAGTCTAACCCTTTGATATATTGAGACCCCTCACCCCAGTACCTGTGACCTCATCAGGAAAACATGTATCACAAAAGAGCAAATTCATATATATATATATAAAGGGCCAGTTGATGGACTATCAGTTGAGACCTGGACTCTATGCGTATATCCTGCCTCAGCAAAAAAAAAAAAAAACCCACAATATACAATATACAAACAAGATATAAATAAGATAAATTGGAGATAGTCAGCCAAAGGATGGCACTGCCATTAAGAGATATTGGAAAAGATCTCATGTGGAGGTGAGATTCTAACTGGTTCTTAGAAGAACCCAAGGAATTCGGGAAATGTATACTAGGAATAATTGAGAATGGAGAGATAAATTGTTTTATGTTAAGAATTGTAAGGAGGCCAATGTAATTAGATCATAGAGTACTCTGAGGGCATTAAAGTATAGGAAAGCTGGAAAAGGTATGTGTGTGATCAAGTCATGAAAACCTTTGAGCATCAGAAAATTTAATATTCAATGCTAGAAGAAGTAGAGAGTGGGGTAGCTAGGTAGCATAGTGAATAGAGCACCAGCCCTGAAATCAGGAGGACCTGAGTTAAAATCTGATCTCAGACAGTTAACACTTTCTAGCTATGTGACCCTGGGCAAGTCACTTAACCCCAATTGTCTCAGCAAAAAAAAGTAATGGAGAGCTATTGGAGTTTATTAAATAGGGTAAAGACATGGACTGACCTGCTCTTTAGGAAGGCCATTTTGATAACTAACAGGATCCTCAAATAGAATGAGGAGAGATTCAGGTGAGACAGACTAAGCAATAGTCACAGGTCACAATAGTCCAGGTATAAGGCATCTGTTCCAGATTGGTTTCAGGATGGTGGCAATGTCAGAGAACATAAGTTGGAATATATGAAAGCTGTTACAAAGGTTGAATCAACAGAGCTTGGTGACATATAGGAGAAAGGGAATGAGAGAGTAAAAAATCAATAATGACAACTAGATTACCTGCATCGGTAACAAGAGAGTATAATGGTATCTTTGATAGTAATAAGGAAGCATGAGTAGGGAGGAGTTTAAAGGGAAGGAAGATGATAGATTTAATTCTGGACATGATGAATTTAAAATATCTACAGGACATCACGTTTAAGAGGTCCAACAGGTATTTGGAGATATGAGATTTCAGGTCAATTGAATGAAGACTGGTGAGTTACTTTGGAGCAATGTCATAGAAAATTTAAGGATTATACCAGAAAAATCTTTGAGATCTTTGCAATTCTAAAATTCTTTGATCCTATACATGGGAGCTCTGGGTACTTTGGGACTGGGAATTTGGTGTTCACCATGGGGGGGGGAAGTATAGCATTTTCACGACATTTTATAAATGATGAACTAAAGCTTAGGGTGCTTACAGTATTTGTCTGAAGTTATATAACTAGAGTTAGTGGAAGAGTTCAGACTGGAATCCAACTCTTCTGAATCCAAATTTCTGTTTTTTTAATTAAACACACTTTTGTCAGATCTGACCATAGTTCATTATTTTCCTTCTCTCCCTTCCTTTACTTCCATATTTCCTTCTTTCCTTCTCTTCTTCTCCTAGTGCTTTTGAAATATGGTATCACCATGATCCTGCAAATCTAAAGAATGACTAATTCACATTCTGGGTTACAGAGTAAGGTAATGGATGCAGAACGAGCAGTGGAGCCCCTGATGGAAAAGATACTTTGCTGCCTGGGCTGTAATTATCACAGAACTCAGTTGTCATGGTGACTTAAGTGGGAGGGCATGGCTGTGTGGTACATGGAACATTTAGTAAGAGAGGGGAAGAGGAATGGAAGAGAGGGAAAAGGGAAGGAGGGAAAGAGGAATAAATGAGAAAGAAGGGGTGAAGAAATGAAGGAAGGGAGAAAGAAAAGGAGGAAGGAAGGGAGGAAGGAAAGGAAGGAAGGAAGGAAGGAAGGAAGGAAGGAAGGAAGGAAGGAAGGAAGGAAGGAAGGAAGGAAGGAAAGAAGGAAGGAAGGAAGGAAGGAAGGAAAGAAGGAAGGAAGGAAGGAAGGAAAGAAGGAAGGAAGGAAGGAAGGAAGGAAGGAAGGAAGGAAGGAAGGAAGGAAGGAAGGAAGGAAATGAGAAAAAGTAGCAAAATAAAGGAGAAAGAAAGAAGAGGGGCAAGGAAGAGATTAATCAAGAAAGTTGTTAATCTGAGAAAAGGGAATGAAAAGGAATACAAAAGAAAAAAGTTAAGGCTAAGTAATGCAGGAGAAGGAGAGAGAAATAAACAAGGTAGAAAGATAATGAAGAAATAGAGCAGGTGTGGGAATAAAATTGTGAGAACAGAGAGGGGATGAAAGAGAAGCTAGAATGGTAGAAGAAGCTGAAACAAAGATGAAAGGAGCAGAAGAATGAGTGGAAAAAGTGGTGGTGAGAACAACAACATTGAGGAGTGCCTGACTCTCCCCACAATCCTTAATTATTGCCACAATGTTTTCCATCTCTATCTGTTCTTTGATCTCTGGTGTTACATATTAAATGTGAGCAACAAAATGCCAGCTTCTTATGTTTAAAAACCTGATGAGGCTCGACTTCAAAGTGAGAAATAGAACAAAACGTCTCAGCTAGGCAGGCTTCTCTGGCCCAATTAGGTTAAATGGGACCCTGAAATCCTTTCTTGATCTAAGCCCTACTCAGGCTGTCAGGCTTAATGAGTTCAGCAAGGGCACAAAGCTACTCTCTGCTCCTGCCACCATTTCTGTTTGCCCTAAGAGGAAGATGGAATAGGAGCTGTCCAGAAGGGAATCCAGGCCACTGTTTCCTGACAGCCTCTTCCTTATCTCTCCCACTCAGATGCCAGAACCAGACTGAATCCCTTCCATCTGCTCTTCGGTCTCTGGGATGAGACCATTCAAAACTTACAGATGTCTGAATGAGCAGTGTCTTGTGGTTGGGTCCTGATCTTGGAACATACTTAAAAGATTGGAATCCAGTCTTTCAATACTTAAACAAATGTGTGTGGGGAAGCAGTGCTGTTATGTAGAAAGACCTCCAGATATGTGACTTCTTGACACTAACTCATGTATCATTTTAAGCATTTAATTTCTAGGTTTCAGTTTTCTGATCTCTAAAATGAAATTGGAATAGATGATCTGGCCAAAGCACCCAAGCAAAAGCTGTAGTCCATGAAAGGAAGGGGCACCCACACATATATGCAAACACATATATTTATGCATATAAAGTACATGGGACATGTGTGGAAATATGGTGTCCCTTCATCTAATTTTGACTAGCTGTGTGATGTTGGGTAAATCAATACTCCCCTCTGGGTATCCATTTCTTCATCTGTTAAATTAGAAATTTTGACAAGATTTTTTTCTAAAGTCTCATCCAGACTAAAATACAGGGATAAGAGTATTGGATTGGGAATCAGATGAGCTGTGTTTAAATCTTAGGTCAGTCATTTATGATTTGGGGCAAGTTCCTAACTTCTCTGGGTCTCAGTTTTCTTATCTGCAAGATAAGGGGAGTTAGATAAATTGATTTCTAATATCCCTTCCAGTTAGAAATCTGCATTCCTAGAATGAAACCAATATCACAGAAACAAAAGGAAGCAAAAAGGAAGGAAGTTTGAGTGGAAAAGATGCTGCATTCTTGAAAAAGAGAGAAATAATCTGATTGGAGGTTCTGAAGAAGCCAGGGAAAACAAAGAGAATAGAACAGTCTGATTAATCTTCCTATAAGACCACTTTGATCATGTCATTTCTCTGCTTTAAAATTTCACTAGCTTCCCTCTGCTAGGGGATAAATTCTAAGCTCTTTAGTTCAGTATTCAAGATCATCTGGGTCTCTCTCCAATCTGCTTTTCAACACAAATGAAATCAGTCACTACTTGTTGATATCTTACTATGGGTAAAATAGACAGGGTAGGGGCATACAAAGAGATATAAAATATAGCTATCAAAGTTCTTAAGGATCTTCAAATCAAGTTAGCAAGATGGCATCAGTTGATGGATAGTTGAAAAGATATGTAAATAACATTTCAAAACAACTGAAGAGAATTCAAGTCAATTATTAAATCTCCGGGGCCTCAATTTCCTTATCTAACATATGGGATAGCTGTACTAGATAATCTTTGAGTGTTCTTCCAACTCTAAACCAGAAGACATGATAAATTACCTAATATATCATTTTAACAATAAATACATAACAGAAGGACAGAAAGAGTTGATGTTGTGCTGGTCAGTATAGATTTTACAGCAGAGTTGGGTCTTAAAGTTGTGGTAGTATTTAAAAAGACAAATATACAAGAAAGAACTCCATGTAAAATAGAGTATATGGTAATCCCAGGTCTTCTACAGCCTAAATACTAGAAGGATGAATTTAGATTTTATTCTTTAAGCAATGAATTATCTAAGTAAGAAAATATCTCTCTTCTCCATGCATAAATTCTTCATTCTAGTTATATTTGTCAGTTCGTATATATACACACCTTAAGTGTTTCTCATAATATAATCTTGTAAATGCCAATTCATCTGCCTAAATCACCTTTTCCTTCCTCTTCAACTATTGAATGCTAGTCATCTTTGAAAACCCAACTCAAATTTTGCCACTTCCATGAAGTCTTCCCTGACTATTCCCAGCTCATGATGATATTTTTTCTCCTCCAACACCCCATCTATTTTACCCATAGCAAGATATAAACAAGTAGAGACTGATTTCATTTGTGTTGAAAAGCAGATTCAAAAGAGACCCCAGATGACCTTGAATTCTAAACTAAAGATCTTAGAATTTATCCTCTACCAGAGGGAAGCTATTGAAATTTTATATGGAGATAGGGGTTTAAGGTCCCTTCCAACTTTAAATCTACACTCTTATTACAAGATGATTTTTAAGATGCCCTTCTAGTCCCCATTCTATGATGCTAGGTACATCCATTAATGAATGTGATGGAATACACTACAGTGTAAAAATGAGGAAATAAGTAATTTCAAAAACACGTGGAGAATGTAACTTATACAGAGTAAAGTTTCCTTTCCTTCTTTTCAAAAGTGGATAACTAGATTTGAAACACTACAAATAATTTCTGATTTACACACACACACACACACACACACACACACACACACACACATATATATATATATATACAGACATATATGTTATATATGTATGTATTCACTAGTTTCATTAAATTCTTTTTTCTCTCTTTTAATGAAGAGTGGCCCTACAACAAAGGGTAGGGAGAGGGCCACATTGGAAAATGTAGTGATAAAAAAAAATAAACAAAAGAGGATCACCGAATGTATATTTTTGACATCTCATCTTTTTTGACACCAACAGTCTCTTGATTGTCTGATGAATCACTAACATTACAATAAAGGAAGAATTATAGTTACAAACAAGCCAAAACTAAAAAAAGAAGATGTATGGTGTGCATAGACAGGCTGCAGCATATTGTCATCAATGCTGGCAGAGGAAAAGTGGCACAAAGGCATTATTGAGGACATGCATGAATGGAAAGAGAATCAGTGTTGTATGCCATAGTATAGAGAGTCATCCTTAGACACAAACAAATGTAGGTTTAAGTACTAACACTGAAAAATATTAATTTTGCTACCCTAAGCAAGTCACATAATCTTTCCATGCCTCAAACAACTAAAAGCCCTAAGTTTCAAAGCAGGTGATGATCTTCATAGTTTATGGGTAGCTTCCTTTCTAGGAGCTCTCTGTTTTTGGAAATTACAGATCTGGTACAAAAATGTTTGGGAAGTAGATTAACTTGCAGACAGAATGAGAGAAAAAATATAAACTACATCTGAATAATTGAAGCAGTTGATGTGATGAACGAAGCCTGTAAGGCAAAGGGGAAAAAAAAACTTGAGAAGACCATGAACAAGTATTTGAAAGGTTTTTTTAATGGAAGAGTAAATGAACCTGTTCTGCTTGGCCACAAAGGTCAGAACATAAGTGAAGTTTGTTGTTTAGTTTTTTTCAGTCATCTTTGGTTCTGCAAGACCCCAATTTAAGATTTTCTTGGCAAAGATACAAAAGTTGTTTGCCATTTTCTCCTCCAGTTCATTTTAATTGATGAGGAATGAGGATCACTTTTACATCTAGAATAAAATATAAAATTATTTATTTTTCATTTAAAGCACTTATAACCTAGTACTTTCTAATTTTCATATGTTCTACTCTCCAGGTACTCTAGATCCAGCCAAATTGACCTATCTGCTGTTGTTCACAAAAGTCATTTCATTCTCCATTCACATGTCCTTGCTGGGATTAATTTCTATTCTTGGAATGTTCTCCCTCAACCTCCAATTCTCAAAACCACTAGATTCCTTGAGGATTCAGCCAAAGTACCATTCTTCAAAAGGATTTTGGTTGATTCCCTCCCAGTTTCTAGTTCCCTCTTCTCTAAAGTCACCTTTCCCTTACTCTTAATTTATCTCATATGTTATGATATATATATATATATATATACTGTATTTCCTATTCAAATGTAAATGTTTTAAGATCTAAGATTGCTTTTGTTGTTACTTTGAATTCCTAGTATTTAGCACAATGCTTGTCATCTCTTAAGAACTTATTTATCAAAATAAAATGCTTATCAAATGATTAATTGATAGCAATTCAACTTTTACATAAGGATTTAAAATTTACAAAGTACTTTCTTCATAGAAGCCATATTAAGTAGGTAGTATAAATATCATTATCCTCATTTTACAGATTAGAAAATACAATAAATGGTCATGAACATTTAGTGCATCCATTGTTTGTGTCTCCAGTTTGTTCATTTTTTCCTGACCTTATGTGAATAAATATCAGAGATGGACAAATTAAGTTATGAACCTTCAAAAGGTTGAAAGACACCAGGTCCAGGAACTATAGTCCACAGTAGTGTCTACTGGTAGTTGCAGCCCTGAGCACCTCACTTCTCCTCCCTCCCAATCAATACTAGCTTCAAACATTGAGGAAAAGAAGTAGTCATTCACATTCTGAGGACATGACTTGGCAGTTTTAATGTGAGTTGAGAATATAAGACCTAAACTCTACATAATAGTCTCTAAGGCTACAACACAAAAATGTCCTTGTCATTTCATTTATTTAGTGAATCTTAGGTGAGGAAACTCATTCTTGTCAATGAATTTAGTCATCCCATTTGAAATGGAGAATACTTATAAATTAAACAACTTTTCCCAGGACATACAGGGAATGTTTTAGTACTTTGGATAGGTTGTTTCCCACAACTGGACATTTTCCTTGTTTCTGCTTCTTAAAATTCTTGCCTTCTTTCAAAACTTAGTTTGTGTTATTTTCTAAATGAGGACTTTTTGACCTGCCCAAGTTTTTGGTCCTCCCTTCTTAAATTGCTGCTGTTCACTTTGCATATAGTTTGCATTTGCTTTTATTTATATATGAGAAGAGAGCATGTTGTATAGTGCCTAGAGAGAGAGCCTAAAAGTCAGAAAGAATTAGGGAAGATCAGGAAAGGTTTTATTTAGGAGGTAGAATTTTAACTGAACTATGAAGAAATCTAGAGAGTATAAGAGGTGAAACTTAAGAATTGGTTGGTTGCTTGGTGGTTGTCCTTTGCTCGCATAGAGGACCAAAATGACATCACCATATTAGAGTCAAGTTAATGTGTCTGACTGTGGCTGACCACACCAATACGAACTAAGAATAATCTGCCATAGGTCAGACACAAATAATCTCAATAAGCATTTGGGGTGGATTCTCTAACTTTGTGCATCTTGCATTTCCTCTGAGCTATTTCAATTCTGCTTTGCTCATAGAGCACAGCACTTTCTCTGATGAGGACATGTCATGCTAGCAGTCCTATGCCATGTCATATAATCAATTATAAAGTTCTTAAGGGGGGGGCGGAGCCAAGATGGCGGAGTGAAAAGGTGACTTTCTGACTCTCCTCCGATCTTCTCTCAAATCAACAATAAAATAAGCCTCCGAACTGATCTTCAAGTCAACGAACTCAGAAACATTTGGGCACAGCTCTCTCGATAACTTCATATCAGGTTAGTCGGTCTTGGACAGAGAGATAAATGGACGACAACTGTGCAGGCCGGAAGTGAGGGTGGGACTCAGCTCAGCTCATCTTGGCAGAAATACCAAACTCCAAACTCCAAATTCCAAACACCTGGAGTTTATCTGAGGCACTCGGGACACTCTGCCCTGATTGGGGGCAGGTGTTCTGGCAGACTTGCCTTGTTTAAGGAGTAATTCAGACTTAGTCCTAGCCCCCACCGACCCAGCACCTTAAGTCAACTCGCCGAAGTGCCCCAGGGCAAAGCTTTTTGCAGCCGCTGCTTTTTTTTCCCCTACCTTAAAAAGATATCCACACTGTCTAAAAAAAAAATATGATGAAGAAGCAAAAGAGAGCTCTCACCATAGACAGTTTTTATCAAGGCAAAGAAACGACCCCAGAGCCAGAGGTTCCTTTAGACACAAATCCAGAGAACATCAGCCAGGACCATCACTGGTCCCCTTTTCAAAAGGCCTTTCTGGAAGACTGCATAAAGAACCTCAAAAGAGAGCTGGAGGATAAATGGGAAAATAAACTGAAATCAGTGCAAGAAGGATATGATGCCCTGCAAAAGAGATATGAAAAAGACACCAATTTATTAAAAAATAAAATTAGTGAAGTGGAAAAAGAGTGCAATGAACAAATTGGCCAGTTACAAAAGGAGCTTAAAAAGGTAACTGAAGAAAACAACACTTTAAAAATAAGAATTGAACAAATGCAAGTGAATGACTCACTAAGACTTGAAGAATCAATCAAACAAAAACAAAAAAATGAAAAATTAGAAGAAAATATGAAATATCTCCTAGGAAAAACAACTGACTTGGAAAATAGATCTAGGAGAGACAATCTAAGGATTATTGGACTTCCTGAAAGCCATGATGGAAAAAAGAATCTAAACACTATCTTCCAGGAAATCCTGAAAGAAAACTGCCCTGAGAGTGTAGAATCAAAGGGCAAAATCACCACTGAAAGAATTCACGATCACCTCCTGAAAGAGACCCCAAAATTAAGACCCCAAGGAATATCGTGGCTAAATTTCAGGACTATAGCACCAAGGAACAGATTCTGCTAGCAGCTAGAAAGAAACAATTCAAATACCGAGGATCAATAATTAGAATCACACAGGATTTGTCAGCTTCCACACTGAAGGGTCGAAGGGCATGGAACCAGATATTCCGAAGGGCAAAGGAACTTGGATTACAGCCAAGAATAACCTATCCAGCTAGAATGAGCATTATCCTCCAGGGAAGAAGATGGTCATTCAATGATATAGGTGAATTTCACCTATTTCTAATGAAAAGACCGGATCTGAACAAAAAATT
>JAJPUD010028076.1:0-14977 GCA_023553655.1 Myrmecobius fasciatus
ACATTGAAACCAAATTTCAGGTAAAGATAAGGCCTGGACCTATAATCGGTACTGGGATCCCCCAAGTGAAACTCCTTCTATTGATGTGTAGATTGATGCTTTCTATAGAAGCTATAGTTTAAGGGGGCTTCAAGCACTGAGAGGTGTAAGTGGTTTGCCCATATTCACAGACATATGTCAGAGATGGGATCTGAAACCAAATCTTCTTTACATCACTTTACACTGTACCACAGACATAGTAGATATTGATCTCCATCTCAGTAGAGAGGGACACAGATATAGTTGTTGGGAAATTCTTCTTGTACACACATTGATGATATGAAGTATAGGTGGTCTCCTCAATGGGCATACCCCATCTTGGCTGGGTTTGGTATATAAATTACTTAGTGCCACCAAACTGGGATATTGAAAATTTTAATTCAAAAAGGGAAATAGCGGGGGGGGGGGGGAATTGGCTTGGTTTTGTTGCATTGTATATGTGAGGGACAACATGGTTGGTTGTAAATTTGGAATTGGGGCTAGTAAGAATCTTCCTTTCCATCTTGTAACTATGGAAAAATCTTGATGGTTTCCCACTGTGTGGCTACTTACTGTTCTAGTGATGACAAATCAGACAGAAGGACAGCCAGGGATGCAGAGATAATGGAGCAGATTCTTTGGCATCCATCTATATCCTTCAAGCATAACAGATTTTCTTGACATGAGAATAGAACACATGATTAGCAAGAAAATTGCATTTCTAAACTTAACTCAGACACAAAATATGACTTAGGTACTTACACAAAATGTTGGTAATGATACAAAGTGGAAACAATGACAAAAGAGAATCAATTTGATTTAAGTCTTAGTTCTGATATGTCTGAGCTGTGTGACCTTGGACAAATCATTTCAAATTTTTTTTGGTGCCTCAATTTTCTCATTGTAAAAGTGGGATTAATAATAGTTGCCTAGTGGGCAGCTAGGTGGTACAGTGGATAGAGCACCAGCCCTGAAGTCAGGAAGACCTTAGTTCAAATCTGAACTCAGACACTTCCTAGCTGTGTGACCCTGGGCAAGTCACTTAACCCCAATTGCCTCAGCAAAAAAGAATAGTTGCCTAGCTTAAAGAGTGCTTTATAACTTAAACTTTGGGGGGAGGAATAGTGATTCACTTTTATGACCTATGTAACATTTTGCAGTTGTCCATGACCACATCACAGCTTTTGATGTCACACACCTGTGTGGTTCTTTAATTGAACACTCTGTAGGAATCAATAAACACAGCCATTATTTTTCAAATAAATAAACTTCCTTAGACATTCTAAACAGGTGCCAAAGTCTCCACCAACAAAACTCCCAGATACACAAATCCAATTAAAATGTCATTTGTAAAATATATATAAGCATAACAGCATTTAAAAATAGATTTTACATCATTTATTATATTTACTTGGATATATTTGCCATATAGTCTTTATCTGTTTTTGCAAAGTGATGTAGAGGATGTTAAATACATATAAATGCACATGATCTTCCCCCCCAAATCCAAGCATAAGTAAGTCTAGAAATTTTACAAAGAAAGCCTTGAAAGGCTGCCTGTAGTTTTTTTTCTCATGAGGCCTTAAACTAGGTACAGCATTAATGGAAAATCTACCTTATTTGACTCTTTTTTGAAGAGAAGTCATTGTTGTGCTCTCATTCGGCGTGGCTTACTCTAGGAAGAAGAGGTGTTTGTATTGTTTTGTAAAGTTGCTCTGTTGATAATGCTTTATTTTTAGAAACTATATTGAGTTATTTTGATAAAAGCCTCCTGGCCATCCTTCTTCCTGTTAAGTAGAGAGTAAATCCTGATAATGGTAGTGAGAAAAATAATGGAAAACTAGACTTTAGATGAGTTTTTGGCAGATTATGTAAAATCTAGTTATAGTAAATCATATAACTGAAATAAAACCAATTTTCTTTTCTTTGCAGCATCTATATCTGTGTATGTATACATGCACATACAATAATATTTTCTTCTGATTTTGGGAAGGTCTTAAAGAATTTCATTATTTTGTGATTTACTGGCAGTCTAGAATATGATTTTTCACATTTAAATGTTTTAGTTTGGATCAAGATACATATAGTAAAGAGTCAACAATTAGCATATAACAACCCACTTTTAGATAATACCTTAATATTTAGGGTTAGGGTTAGTGTAAAACTAGATGATGTTGTTCATTTGTTCCATCATGTGGACTCTTTGTGACTTAATGGACCATAGTTCAAGAACCTTTCTATCCCTCCATTTATTTCCTTATTATCCAAGAGACTCTCAAAACTCTTCTTCAGCACCACAGTTTGACTGTGTCAATTCAATGGTGCCCAGCTTGCTTTGTAGCACAACTCTCATAATGATACAGGACTACAGGAAAAACCGTAGCTTTGACTATATGGACCTTTGTCTGTAAAGTTCTCTCTCTACTTTTTAGTATGCTGTCTGGATTTGCCATATCTTTATTTCTGAGGACTCAGTGTCTTTTCATTTCATGGCTGCAGAAACTATTTGCAATAATCTCTGAGGCCAAGAATACAAAATCTGATATTGCTTTAACTTCTTCGTCCTCTATTTGCCAGGAAATGATGGAACCTCTTCCTATGATCTTAGATTTTTTTTTTTTTTAATGTTTAGATTCAAGCCAGTTTTTACGGTCTCCTTTTTCACCTTATCAGGAGATTTCTTAATTCTTTACTTTGTGCCATCAGAGTTGTATTGTTTGCATAGCTCAGACTGTTGATATGATTTCCAGCAACTTTAATTCTAGCTTTGATTTATCTAGCCTGCTATTGCACATGATAGATTCTGTATATTAGTTAAATAAGGTAAAAATATATAGCCTTATTGTGTTCTTTTTCCAGTCTTAAGTCAATGAACTCTATGCTTAGTTCTAATTGTTGCTTCTGGATCCCCATACAGTTTCCTCAGAAGACAAGTAATATAATCTGGTATTCCCCCACTTTTCTGGAGGACTTGTCATCTACTGTTATGATCGCATAATCCTGGAGTGGGGAACCTTTTTTTTCTGCCACGGGCCATTTGGATATTTATAACATCATTTGCAGGGCATACAAAATGATCATTTTATAGAACTCAAGCAGAGCTTGTTGTACCTCGTTTCCAGCTCATCATCACCTACATTTTGCCTTAGCAAATGAAAAGCTTGCAGCCTGGACATTCCCTACCCCTGAGATGGACAAAGACTTTGGTGTAATGGAGGAAGAAAAAGCAGATGTTTATCTGCAACACTCTTGCTTTCTCCATAATCCAAGTAATGTTGAACTTTTAGTCTCTAGTTCCAGGGGCTCTTTGAAAACCCATGAAAAAGACAGAGGCCAGGACTCTAGGAACAAGGATGCTTGGAAGTGTGTGTAGCAGGGGAAGGGTTTCAGTAACACTGAAACTTTCCTTCCTCCTCCCTACTACAGACTAAACCAGGATCCTTTTTTTTTTTTTTCCCCTATATGGAATCCTGAAGCTTTTTTCCTGTTAAGGAGGAAAGAGGGAGTTTGTTTTTAAAATTATTTTGGTCTTCAAAAACCAGAGTGATGGCTAACAATTGCTGGTGGAGTGCTGCTATTATCTTTGTTTTATTGAAGAGGAGACAGGCTCAGATGTTGGATGATTTACTTAAGGCCACATCACTAAAGAATAACCAAAGTAGGATTAAAACCCAAGTCTATCTGATGATAAATCATAAAATTATTTCTTTGAGTGAACAAAAACTAGCAACTTTTTTGTTGTTATTCTGGAAAATTGAAAAACTATGACTAATTCCTACTGAAGATTGTTTTTTTTTTTTGTTTTTTTTTTTGAAAGGGCTAACATGGTGTAGGTCTATTTACATATTCCAACTCCCAAATGAAGAGCTCCTTGCTATCAGGTGATCACCAAGAGTAAAGAAAACCTGAGGGAAGAAGATTTGAGGAAATCCTTTCCACCTCTATATTTGTAATCCAAGAGAATAATTGGGTTTTTATTTTGGTTCTGCTCTCCCTTTTCCATGCCCTCAATAAGCCATTCTTACAGTTCTTGTGACCCGGTGCTTTCTGTTTCTATTGTGATGGCTCTGCCTAATTCAAATGAAAACTTTTTGACAAATGGATTCTTTTTTTCTATTATTACATGTTTACTAATACTAACAGTCAAAAATTGTCTCTAACTTGACTATAATAGCAGAAAAAAATGGGCATTAATTTGTGTTTAAAAAGTGGAAACAGGGCTTAGATAAATTGTTGCCTTTTTTTCCCCTTTTGCAACTGGGGTTAAGTGACTTGCCCAGGGTCACATAGCTAGGAAGTGTTAAGTGTCTGAGGCCAGATTTGAATTCAGGTCCTCCTGATTTCAGGGCTGGTGCTCTATCCACTGCACCACCTAGCTGCCCCAATTGTTGCCTTTTTTTAACTTTTGAAGTCCAGGAGTTTTAACAATGAATCCTTCAGGAGATTCTGTATTCTGTGTTTTTCCAGGTAGCTAAACTGAAATTTAGCAACAGACAGAAATGCTTTAATAATTGCAAGTTAAATTTGAGAAGCTTTTTCTGCTTAAAGTACAGGAATGATTTACTTAATGCTACTATGACAAAATTTAAAAAAAAAAAAGAAAAAAAAAGAAAAATGAGTTTCATTAAAAAACAAAAGTGTTCTCCATACCCTTGCATCTGTCGCATTCTCCTTGGGAGAACCTTCATCCGTTCTCCAGTTAAGCCACAGACTTCCCAGTGATGTAGGTAAGGGAGATGTAGAGATTACTGTATCCAATACTAAGATACAGGCCATCTCTTGAGTGACATGTTGCCACTGTTTTTGCAGTGCCCATTACATCCCTGCTTGTGCTCCAGACTCAAGAAGATGTTACCTAAGTGAACTAGCAGAGGAAATTGAAGGAAATGAGTTACTTGAGATAGGATTTAGCCAGTTCTCTCTGTCAGTTGCCATAAAACAGTTTTTTTTTCTCTCAAACCCCTATTATATTCTAGAGAAAGAAAACTCATTCTCTTTCCTTCCAGTCCATTGCTGAATAGAAAGAATATTTCAAATCTGATTCAGAGAAACTATAGATCAATGTAGCAGCAAATCAGTAACATGGCTAAAGGCTGTTGGAGCAGAGCCATTTGCTCATTTAAACAACAAATCTTCATCATCTATAGAGGGCATTTGCACTCTGGTCGAAGGAAAAATTTTAATGCCTAAAATTTGAACTAAATTTCTGATGTAACTCTTCTTAAGAGCACTGACTTTTTGCCTTTTATTGTATCCCCAGTACTTAACAGGATACTACAAACATTTGTTGTTCATTTCTGTCCTACTCTTTGGGATTCCATTTGAGCTTTTCTAACTCTAAATGCTTTGCCATTTTCTTCTCCAACTCATTATTTAGATGAAGAAACTGGGGTAAACAGTTTTCTTGCCCAAAGCCTGTAAAGAAGACCAAAGATGAGTTATGTTTTACTTTCTGGATCCTTCTATACTTAGCAGATAGCATATTGTATAAATGATGGGATGAAGTTAGGGACTAAATCTATGATTTTCTTTGTGTAGGGAGCTCTTGAGAGCTGAAACTCTCAATATTTTAGTGACTTGGAATCTTGGGGATCTAGGATATGATACTTATTATTCTAATACAGCTGCAACAATGGGAGATCAATCTTTATGAATCCAATAAACAAACAAACAAATAAAAACACACCATAGCTTAAGCATTAGAAGGACTTTTAAGATCTTGCTCTCAGTTTAGAAGTGAAGAATCCCCATTCCATCCAAAGGAAGAAGAGTCTTTTTCATCATCATAGAGATACTAGATTAGAAGAAATGTCAGATTTCAAATCCAGGATTTTTTATCCCAGATAGAAAGTTTTTATACTACATCCTGAAGATTTTTTTTTTAATATTAATTGCTCTGAATCCATTCACCTTTAGCCTTTATTTGTGCTGCTGATTTGCTCAATTGAAGTACAGGACCTGGATTTGGTTCTACTTAACAGTTTTTAAAAATTATTTTTTTCAGTTTACAATTACTTTTTTCCCTTTCATTTCCTCTACTCTGCACTTAAAAAAGAAAAACTTTTTTTTATTAAAGCTTTTTATTTGTATAACATATGTATGGGTAGTTCCCCAGCATTGATCTTTACAAAGCTTTTCATTACAAATTTTACCCCCAGTCCCCTCTCCTCCCCTCCCCTAGATGGCAGGAAGTCCACTACATGTTAATAATGTTGAAATACTTGACAAGTTATGCAAGAAAAATCCTATCTACAAGAAAAAAAAGAAAATCAGAGAAAGGCAACACAATGCAAGCAAACATCAATAGAGAGCATGAAAATGTTTTGTTGTGGTCCACGTTTCATATCCCTCTCTCTGGGTGTATATGGTTTTCTTCAGTGAACAATTAGAACTGGTTTGAGACAATTCTTTGTTGCAGAGAGCCATGTCCATCAGAATTGATCATCATGTAATACTGTTGGTGCTGTGCATGATGATCTCCTGGTTCTGCTCATTTCACTCAACATCAGTTCATGCAAGTCTCTCCAGGCCTCTCTGAAATCGTCCCGCTGGTCGTTTCTTACAGAGCAATAATATTCCATAACATTCATATACCATAATTTATTCAGCCCCTCTCCAATTGATGGGCATCCCTTCAGTTTCCAGTTTCTAGCCACTACAAAAAGGGCTGCCACAAACATTCCTGCACATGTGGGTCCCTTTCCCTCCTCTAAGATCTCTTTGGGATATAGGCCCAGTAGAAACACTGCTGGGTCAAAGGGAATGCACGGTTTGATAACTTTTTGAGCATAGCTCCAAATTACTCTCCAGAATGGTTGGATCCGTTCACAGTTCCACCAACAATGTATCAGTGTCCCAGTTTTCCCACATCCCCTCCAACATTCATCGTTATCTTTTCCTGTCATTTTAGCCAATCTGATAGGTGTGTAGTGGTACCTCAGAGTTGTCTTAATTTGCATTTCTCTGATCAATAGTGATTTGGAGCAACTTTTCATATGACTAGAGATGGTTTTAATTTCATCATCTGAAAATGGTTTGTTCATATCCCTTAACCACTTATCTATTGAAGAGTGGCTTGAATTCTTATATATATATATGAGACAATTCTCTATATATTTTAGAAATGAGGCCTTTATCAGAACCATTAAATGTAAAGATGATTTCCCAATTCTAATGTTGTCTGCATTAGTTTTATTTGTACAGAAATTTTTAACTTAATATAATCAAAATGATCTATCTGATGTTCAATTAGGAGTTCTAGATCTTCTTTGGACATAAAAAATTAAACTATTTTTAATGAAACAAAATGAAGTCCCATATATTTTCCATGTCTGAAAGTATTATCTCTATATTTAGTCTACTACTTTTCAGTTAGGAGGTAGGTAACATTCTTCATCATCAGTCCTCTGAAAACATGATTGGTCATTGCACTTATCAGAGTTCTTAAGTTTTTCAGACTTAATTTTGTTGATTTTCACAATGTTGTTAGTGTAAAAATTGTTCTCCTGGTTCTCCTCAATTTACTCTCCCTTGATATTGTTTATTTCAGCCCTCCATTGTAACCTATCCATGTTTTTTTAGGTGCTAGTTCTGTCATTTAGTGTATTAACTCCCATCATCATCTTTATGTTATCCACTAAATGATAAACATGTCTTTTAGGCCTTTATCAACATGAAGTGTCCCTTTAAGGATACCCCATAAAAAGGCAGTATTGGAATATACTGAAAGATTTGAAGTTCAGCAACTTTCATTTAAGATTTCTATTGTATGTGGATTTGTGATCTGGATCCCAACTTGTAAATAAATTTGAAAAATCTATAGAACTGGGGGCGACCTTGGAAATCATTTTTTACCCTCTTGTTATAAGAAATGTGGAAGGTAGAAGGCCAGAGAGAGGATGTCATTTGCTCAGAGAGCACAGTCAGTGAATGTTAAAATCAGGATAGGAATTCTGGTTTCCTGAGTCTTTTTTCAGGACTGGATTCAATGTATCAGGCTGTCTTTCAAGCCATAAGCAGAGAGTGACTAAAAAGTTAAAAACTCATCCTAAATTGTAATGTAACGACCTCATGTGCCACCTAATGTGGAGAGAAAAAAATCAGACAGAAATAAAGTTGAATCCCTACTCTTGGCACCTTGGAAGTCATCTAGTACATGTTCATTTCAGAGTTGAAGAGATTGAAGTTCAGCAAAGTTAAAAGTTTCCCTCCAGGTCATATCAGAGGAAAGATTTGAACCCCAATGCTCTGAGACTGTAATCTCTTCATTTTCTTCTGAATCCTAATGCTGGCTCTGTTTACAAGTGTACCCAAGATATTCTTGCTGTCTCTTTCTGATCCTAGGAGGTTACACCTGACCCTCAGGGTTCTAGGCTATCTTAAAAAAGGTTTTTTTTTTTTTTTAATTTTTTATAATATGGTCTTTTCTCTAATACAGTTGCCTCAAAGCCCTAATTGCTGTGTTTCCTTCCTCCTTCCATTATTAGACACTAATGACTAACACTCCAGTTCTATTTAAGCACTTAACATCAAAAAGATGTTTATTTCAAATCCAGAGCTGAAACAAACATACAAACATTTCTCCTCAGTATCTCAAGGAGACACATTTAGTTGCCTATTTGGAAAAGTCCTTAATTTTCCTGACGTTTAGTGTGGCATTAAAAAAGACAAATCCTGAGATAATTGTTCAAATATTCTCCATTGGATCATGCTTTTGGCCAAGTGCATGGAAAGGAAGAAACTCTGCAGGGGGATTATTGTCTCTTATTGTGCATTCCTGATAACAAATTCCTGATAGCAAAAATTCTTGTGCTATCTTATCAATTCCATTTCCCCCCATCTGACCTTTAGATTAGGTGAAGCATATTGCTTCACCTGAATTGCTCCACCTAATACAGGGCTAATTTTAGCAGGAGCTGACTTTCAAACAGGCATAGTGCCATTCTTATAAAAGATTGAGCTTCAGATGCCAGGCATGTTGCATGGTTTTGGAACACACATTATTAATATTTTAGTGTATGGGGGAAACAATCTGGTTTCCTTGGTACATTGAATGATTGTTGACCTTTTTCTTTTAAATTTACTCTTAACATTTCAATGAAACACATTCTGAAAAGGCTCTTGGCTGTATTTACAACCTCCATATTTTTCATTTCATATTTTTTCTGTTGCACTGTCCTTATGAACATTAATTGTCTATTAAGAAGCAGAGCACAAGGAGTTGGCTTTTTGTCAATGTGTTCAAGCCAAGAATTATATTGAAGCTAAATAATAATAATAATAATAATAACTCACACTTCCATAGCTCTTTGTTTTACAAAGTTCTTTCCATATGATGGTCCTATAAGGCAAATTATACAAGTGAATTCCATTTTATAGATGAAAAAACAGAAGCTCAGATAGGTTGGCTAGAAACCTAGTAAAAACCAAAGCTGGCACTGGGATTTAATAGTGATGATTCCCAGGGCAGCACACTTTCCACTGTTAAAACAGGAGGAGAACAAGCTTTATTGTTTTTTAGAAAACTGTAATGCTTCTTTAGTGAAATCAAAGATCTTCCAGAAACAAGGGACCAACTTTTTATAAGACATTTTATTAGCATTGTTCAATATTTGTAAGTGATGGAACTCTACAGTCCCCAAATGATTAAAAATGAATTATCACATAGAAGTTAATGAAGAGGTGCAGGATGACTGGGAGCAAGCTGTAACAAATAATAAGGAACCATTGGAAACAAAGTAAAGGAGGCCATCAAAGAAATGTACAATTGGGAAGGGAAGAGGCAAGGTGTTAATATGGCAAGAGTGAACAATACTAACCAGCAGCTAGCATGTGTGTTGCACTTGTGATATAAAAAAGCAAAGAAACTCCCAACCTATCAGGTAGATTCTACCTGCCTCTGTGACCACCAATAGTGAACTTATAAGATGGTATGGATAGGAAATACAATGGATGGGCAGTTATGGATCAGCATTGAAAGAATAATATACCTCACTGAAATCATAATCCATTTGTATATTTGAAAACATCTCTTTTGAATTATAAGAAAATGACTTTAAGAAAAAAAGGTAGAGGAACAATCAAGAAGACATTAGTAGCTGCTGACCCAGTCTATGGGTCAACCCATATGCCAACCTATGATTCACAATATAATCATTATAAGAATGGTCTATGAAAAAAAAAAAAAAAGAATGGACTATGTAGTATACTCCAAAGTTATCCTTGATGAAAACATCAGAACATAACAGGCAGGCTTTTTCAGGTGATTTCTATCTCAGACCATACATTCAAAATTACACAAATGACTTGAGAGGCATATAATGTTACTGTTCATTCTCCATGGTGTATTTTCTGTTCAGTGACCTCAAAAGTAGCATCTGACAAAGACTTCTGAAACAATGTGTCAACAATGAAGTTCTTATGACAGTCTTTAATAGATATGATTATGAAAATTACTTTGTTCAAAAATATCTTGAATCATTAAACAAAACATTAAGCAGAGAGATATGCTCAGTTAGTTTATTAGTGTCAAGTAGGTTTTTTTGTACAAATTTCAAACAAATGAAGGATTTCCTATCAATGGTGAAGTTCTCCCAAGGCTCTTATTTTACAAATGCCATGCCAAATGCAATGGATAGTGTACTAGACTTTTAGACAGAATTAATTTTTTTTCTGCCTCAGATACTTGCTAGCTCTTCCTTAGTTTCAGTTTCTTCATAAGTTAATCAAATATGAACAATAATAGAACTTAACTCACAGAATCATTTTGAGAACCAAATGTTTTGCAAATTTGTAATCATGATACAAATTTGAGCTACTATTACTACTACTGCCTTCTATTAATAATAGTAATGCTAATTCAATGACTTTCAGAACAGTATGGATCTGCTCAGTAAGAGCTAAAATTATTAAGCACTCAATTCTTAGTGTTAATTAAATCAGTTACCCTACCTGACCAGATTATGTGATACTCAAATCTCCTTTCTAAAGTATCTCATCACACTTTCCAGGTGCACCTAGAAGTTAGATGAGTGTAAATTATGAGAAAAATCCTAATCTTCCAATATTTCTGTTGATTTGCCAGGTCAACGATGATGACCATTGTTCACTTATGGTTATTGATCTATACATGGCTATAGTTCCAGTTCTGCTCCTTTCACTTACTACTTGTGTGGTCTGAGTGAACATACAATTTTTCTGGGATTCAGATTCCTCATTTATAAAAGAAGGGAGTTGGATCAGATGTCATAATGTCCCTTCCAGTTCTAGAAATAGTAAGCTACGAAATGTTTCTTTCCTTTCATCCAATCCTAGCTTCTCAGCCCTCAGTGTTGCATTAGCTCATTAGCATATGTACTCTTCTCACAGAACTTTCTACCACCTCTAACATCTTGCTTTTGCTTACTGCTTCTACTCCCTCTTCCCATTAACCTCAAGGGCTTGAAGGTTGAAAGATCCATGGGACCTTAGCCCAGACTTTCTGGTCGACAGATATCTCTCACTTCTGTTCAACTATTATCTGACCAGAATGGACTCTCACCCAACACACTAAATTTTCCACAGGCACAAGAATTTCTAGTAATGACTGCACACATGGGGCAACAAGAGAGGGAATCAAATGTGTATCAGCTGGCAACAACAGAATTACAAATCACTGCTTTAGAAATAAGGAATATTTAGCAAGTCTCTACAAGAGAATATTGTTCCTAAAGATGAGTTACAGTAACTATTTTTTCCAAAATTAGAGTCACTAGCTGAGAATGCATCAACAATATGCCTTGAAAAGGGTTATTCTGGGGCGGCTAGGTGGTACAATGGATAGAGCACCAGCCCTGAAGTCAGGACGACCTGAGTTCAAATCTGGCCTCAGACACTTAACACTTCCTAACTGTGTGACCCTGGGCAAATCATTTAATCCCAATTGTCTCAGAAAAAAAGGGGGGGTCATTCTAGGGTGTATCAATCATTGTGATGGAAAATTAAAATCATCATGAGTCAGTATACGTCGAATATTTTTACACTTGTAAAAATATTGACCAAAGAAGAGAAAATGGAAACTCCATATTTTGTGTTGCCAAAGAAATGTATTTTACAATTAGCTTCATTAATATCTTCCTTCCCCAATATATTCCTCTCTTTTTCCCCAGAGAATACTCATCCATTACAAAGAAAAAAGTAACATAAAATCATCAGAATGAATAACAGCTAATTTATGGTTGACCATATATGCAGTACTCCACATCTATAAACTCCTGTCTCTGCACATAAGGGAAGGACATATGCTATATCTCTTATGCAGTTCCCAACTTGGTCAGAGTTGTACAACTTTGAATTTTGATTCTTTGTTGTATTTTCATCGACATCGATGTAGTCATTTTTCTACTTTCGCTTATTTCACTTTGCATTCACTTACAACTTTCTTTGCCTTCTTGTGTCCTTCATATTTGTCATCTTAGAGCTCAGTAATGTTTCATTAAATTTCAAAGTCTTTGTTGTAACAAAAATGCTGTTATAAATATTTAATGTATATTGTACTTTTCTATCATTGAGCTTTATGAGCCACATGCTTTGGAATATGTTCTTTATGTAAAAGATATTTCTTTTTCTTGGGATAATGATTTTTATTTTTAAATTTTTTGTACTAAGTTTATTTTTAATATACATTGCTTTGTGAATCATGTTGGGAGAGACAAATCATAGCAAAAGGGAAAAACCATGGGAGAGATTAAAAAAAAAAAGGAAAACAGAAGTGAACATAACGTGTTGATTTACAATTGGTCTCCTTAGATCTTTTTTTGAATGCAGATGGTACTTTCTGTCCAAAATCTATTGGGATTGTCTCAGATCTTGGAACCACTGAAAAGAACCAAGCCTTTTATATTTGATCATCGTACATTTTTGTTATTATTATGTACAATGTATTCCTAGTTTTGTTTGTTGTGTTTGGCATTAGTTCATGTAAATCTTTCCAGGCCTTTCTGTGATCGGCTTGTTCATCATTTTTATAGAAAAATAATATTCCATTACCTTCATGTACCACAGTTTGTTCAGTCATTCCCCAATTAATGAGTATCCACTCCTTTTCTATTCTTTGATACCATAAAAATAGCTGCTATAAACATTTTTTCACTTGTGGGTCCTTTACGATTTCCTTGGGATACAGACTCTTGGGATAATTGTAAATTGCTTTCATGAATGGTTGGACCAAATTGTATTTCTCTTAAGAGTGCATTGCATTCCTGAGTTTTTGCAAGCTCTCCAACATTGGCTGCTCTTAACTTTTATCAGCTTTGCAAATTTGTTCTGTGTTACATATTAACAAATGAAAATTGTATTGATTTATAGTTTTCTTATTAGTGATTAGAATATGACTATTAATAAGTTCCAATTCTTTTGAGAACTGTTATTCATATTCTTTATTTATCCATTTGAGAATGTTTTTTTGTGATATGTATTTGATTTTTCTATAAATTTTGGAAGCCATACCTTTCTCAGAGATAATTTGATGCAATTGAAAGTTTTACCATTGGTATACTTATCACAGGTCTTTATAGTTGCAAAACATTTTGGTTTCACACCATTTTTTTCTTTTGTAGACATCTCTATCCTTTTAAATTAAAAATTTGTTCTCTAGCCTTAGCTATGAAAGCTCTTGAATCTGATTCTTTAAAAAGTTTTTATGGTGACATCTTTAATATTTAGATCACATATTCATTTAGAGTGTAATATAGTATGTGATAGAAGATGTCAGTCTGAACATAATTTCTGCCAAATAGCTTCCTTATAAGAAGTTTTTACTCCAAGTAACTTATGTTCTCAAGTTTATTGAATATTGGATTGTGGACATCAATTGATTTTGATTTATCATTATCTAGACTGAAGATTTTAATTTTAAAATTTTCATTTCATTATAAACTTAATACGTGCTACTTTTTAGTATATTTGTTTCTAAAAATGGGTACATTAAATGAGTCTTTGTAACTAGAATGATAGTTCTCCTTTTATTTGGATTATAATTTCCAAGATTCTTTACTTCCTTGTCAGATGGATCTGTAGTGAACCATTGCCATTCTCACCCCAACCTTACTTCTTCCTCTGAACTCTACTACTACTTCTGGCTGGTAGATTAGGAGAGTGAAAAGGTTAAGGCAATTTAAAAGGGCATATGAGAGGTACTGAGGGAAGATCAGGGTAGGAGATCCACCAGGTTGAAGTCATCCTTTTTCACAGGGAATTATTCTGTAGAAAAGGAGGAGGAATGATAGTATGGAGTACTAAGCAAAAAATAGACTAGGAAAATCTACCAGTTAATCAAATGGAAATGGGGAAGTTCAAAATGGACAAGATGAAATCCATGAAATATGTTGGGAACTGAGTAATGCATGATTTTCTTCAAAGAGTTCTGGGAGCAAACAACTTTTCAAAACTGCCTCAGTTAGAAGGATTTGTGAGCCTCAGCTGGCACTGTTAGTAATAACTTAGTTTTAAGTCCAGTCATCTGGAGAACCTCTGCAGTTGTTAACCAGCAATCAACACCCAAGTTTGGGGCAATCTAATTTGCATTTCTATCTCTGTTCCGATTGCCCCTTTTTGGATATGCTCTAGTTTGACAGAGTTCTTCCTAAAATATACCATTAAAATGCAAATCTCCCTTGGAGGGCTGATGCCTTAACCATTTTCTCAGGGGATTCATTGATAACTGAGAACAGGCTGTGTTTTTTATTTTGTTTTCTTTTGTTTTTGTTTCTTCCTTTTCCTCTTACTATCATCCCTATTGCCCCTTCTTTCACCACGAAAGTGAACATTGCTTCACAATTTTGCAGAGGACTAGTAATAGATTAAATATAATAAGGGGAATATTGCTTAAAGGAACCTTTTAATAAATCCTTTGGTAATTTAGAGAATGCTTGGTTAGGATAAGAACTTCCCCATAATTCTTTCTATAATTTGGGACTTTTAA